>JACXGJ010004692.1:0-43679 GCA_016801105.1 Esox niger
ACACACACACACACACACACACACACACACACACACACACATACACAAATACACACACATAAAAATGAACAGGAACGCAAATTAGAATGGCAAAAGGCAATATGTTAGAATACCATTGTATTGTCCTCATTATATCTAGTTGTCAGTTAGAGCCATATGATATTGTTTTAGTCCTCGCCTCTACTAAGCCTCTAAATAGTCAAAGCAATCTTCCACTACGGAAGCAAAGACATCTGAACGTGTGAGAATAAGATAGCTATAACGTGACATAAACTCTGCCTCGGTCTCAACTAAGACATAAAAAGCCCAACCTAGTAGGAAGAGATGTGTATGACAGCGAAACCCACCAGCAGTTTTGAAGCCCAGGAAGCGTGAGATCTTGCTTTGACAGTGTTCCTGCTCCTCGTAGGTCAGTAGCTGGTAGATGAACTGCCAGATCACCTGCTTGGCTGGAGTGTCCAACACCGGAAACACGTCAACAATCAGCGTGTCCACATTTCTGAACGTGTACAAGGACGAAGACATCATCTTAGACACCAACGGCACAGCGAATGAATCAAAATCTGAGTATATGAAAACATGCTTAAACAAAATCATTTAAAAAAGCAAGCACACCAGTACTCTTGATTTCTCCAATAACTGTATGGATATTTAAATGAATGTCTAATCAGGGAGGTCTTCTTTTTCTAAATGACAGCTAAACTCCTACTGGTGTGCCAGTTTTTAAATTTATTTAAATTTTTAACAATACTATTTTTCTCCATGCACCTTAGCCGTAAAACGTCAAAGTGTGCAACTTCACTTTCTCATACATGCTAACATAAAAGGATCAAAGGAAAATCATACTTTCGAAAAGGTTTATTGCTATTCAGTAATGTTGATAGGGAATTTTTCTTGGTGACTCTTTGATTCTGTACTCTGTAAAATAACACGTATTGCTTTAGATTAGACAATTAAATTAAATAATTTGTAGAATATTCGAATTTACAATTATTTCAGACAATGAGATAATAATATATCAAATCAATAGATCATATTAAATGTATAGCCGAGTACTGAATCCTAGGATGTTATTTAAATTTGATTATGTAGATGAGTTTCTGTAATTCTTCCCTTTTTGGTTATATAAACATATAATTAATCTAATATTTATCCACGGTGTGCGCTTTCAAACGAATATATCTACAAGTATTTCAAACAATTCAGTGATCATGTCTGTCATCTGAAAATAAAAAAGAGCCAGCTTTTGTTTGCTTTTTCCCTCTCACATCATTTCACTTCTTTTCACTCACCCTCCCTGTTTCTCTCTCTCCCTCTCTCCTACTCCTTCAGCACCTCCCCTTCTCCAGCCTCCTCTTCATCTCCTGTGCTATGCCACCCCCTACCTGTGCTGGAAGAAGGTCTCCAGGGCCTTGCAGACAGAGTAACGTTCCTGCACGGTCAGCAGGTGATCCAGCTGCTGGCTGAAGGTGCGTCCGTGGACTTTGATGCTCGGAGGGAGGATCTCCGCCACCCACTGCAACGAGCTGAGGGGGACCGGGGAGCGGGAGCGGGACCTGGGGGCAACGGCGGGGGCCAGCCCTGGGGAAGAATCTTCCTGGTCAGAGTGGGAGTAACCAGAGGGGCCGTCCTCCACCACCAGGGTGGGCATGGCCCCACTGCCCTGCAGCATGGACACCACCTTCTCATGGGAACAGTTCCTGAACACACACAGTCACTGTCAGTCACACAACCCACATAGACCGGGATCAGCACATAGAGACACTGACAGTCAGAGTTACTGTCTACAGTATTCGGTGGTTCTCTGCTATTAAGCAATGGGTATGTTATGTGGTTGCTAGGGAGTGATAGTTAAGTAAGAACACATGTCCAATATACCACTGCTAAGGGTTGTTTGTTGTCCCAATCCTATAGCTTTAATGTATTGGGTTTGAAACGCAGTTTAAAATGGATATGCCACAGTTTTCAGACCATCAGTATTTACAGGACGTTAACTCCCCAGTTTGTAATGAGGTACTGTACTTGTGGCCAGTAAAATATTGACCTAACCCTCCTGACAATAACGGGATTCAACCCAGGCTGTGTTCTAATGTGCACTCCTACACGAGAGGTTTCTATAACACCACCACCCCGCACACATCGGCCACATGCACACGCACAGACACGCGCACATGCACACGCACAGACACATGCACAGACACGCGCCCAGACACACTCACAGACACACTCACAGACACACGCCCAGACACACTCACAGACACACTCACAGACACACGCCCAGACACACTCACAGACACACGCCCAGACACACTCACAGACACACGCCCAGACACACTCACAGACACACGCCCAGACACACTCACAGACACACGCACAGACACACTCACAGACACACGCACATGCACACGCCCAGACACACGCACAGACACACGCACAGACACACGCACAGACACACGCGGGCCCAGTCATCCGGCTGACACGCCGTCCCGCGCCACATGGTGATTTACAGTCAAGACATGTATGTGTACCTCATATCCAGCCCATTGAGGAAAAGGATACGATCGCCTGGTTTCAGACCGCATTCCTCCGCTGGGCTGTCTGAAGAAAAGCAGGTGGATTAAAACCAAAGAGGACAAACACATGGCGATCCATGGCGTTACACAAATCATGAAATTCATATACGCCTCATAAATCAGATTAGTATATGATCATTGACTGGTGCTGTTTCTTATCTACAGTATTTAGTGGGTTATGCTGGTAGCCCATTCGGAACAAACGGAGCGTAATATCATGGCTGTCGGAGGAGTACCACAGCCCATGTTCATGCAGGCTCTCTGACAGGAGACAGCGTGTTCCAAGGCTCTCTGACAGGAGACAATGTGTTCCAGTGGAATCCTGCGTGGACGCCTGCCTGTACATCACGATCTCCTCTCATCCACCCACAGCCTCTCCATAAACAACAGACCTCAGGAGGCCTTTCCCACTGAGCAGCTGAGTAACTTATCGCTGGCCTTTTGCGCAGTACTGAAGTGGGAGAACGGCGTCATTCCCACACACACACACACACACACACACACACACACACACAAACACACTCAACCCCCTTCTCAGCTCCGATTAAGAGGAGCACCGAGTAAACCACCTATTATTAAGCTCTGGTCCAACCTCTGCATTTAGAGCTCCAGCGGAACAAGGTTACATCCATCCATGTATTCATTGTCCTCTCATCTCCATCTCTTTACACGGCCCTTATCGCCGTCAACAACAAACAACAACACCAGAGTCACCCAACCTCGCTATATATGTCTGACACTTTAGCAGTAAACACGCAGTTAGTGGCTCAGGGACACGCTTCCGATTCCTGACACATGCTGTTTATTCACAAACCTCTAAACCAGTTCCCTCAGGAACACCCAATCCCCCTCATTCCAGTATTGTACAATACAGTGTGGCCTAACACACAGAACCGTCCTTTGTCAACACACAGAGAAGGGAATAAAGCAGCGGATCACCCACCTGGGATGACTGAGTCGATACAGACCGGGGCATGGCCTCGTAGAGTGAAGCCGAAGCTCTTCTTCCCCCTGTACACCCTCACCGTCCTGGGGGGAGCACGCTGGCTGAGGGAGCATCACAAAGTCTGGCTCAGTTTCTGTCAGAGCTCACATTTGCATTCATTTGTGAAGTAGGAGAAAATACGGTTGTAACAATAGGGTTGTAGTATTTTAGGAAAAATAGCAATACCTTGGTTTTTGCTCAAGTTATCAATGGACTCGCAACAGCTTTGGAAAGTGTTTGCAACAATAAACGGCAATTGTACAGGGATATGTTTTCATATTGTTGTACCCACAGCATGCTGGGTGTTATGTAACTTCAATTTCACAGTTATAAATAAATCATTAAAGGAATGTGACTGATCAAATAGAATCAGGGTGTCCAGTAGGAATGCCAAATAACAGGTTTCATTTCCAGACATTGATGTCTCTTCTCCCAGAATCAACTAGGACTGGGATGGAGATCTCTGTTGCCATGGAAACTACTCAAGGAAACGTCGCAAGATGTAAACACAGGTCCACTGAGTGAAAGACGCAGTATCGAGAAAACTGATCAAATGTTTAACAATCTTTTTACGCTCCTTATGTAAGATGGGGCCAGGTGAGAAACATTCACATGGAGTATTAGAGGAGTGTTCTGACTCTGAGAGCAGCAGCGCAGGCTCAGCACTGCCAAACACATAAAAGACTGGAGGGTTGAAGAGAGATGGAGAACAAACAGATCTACCATCTCTTTCCTCATCTACCATCAGCATTCACTATTCAGCAACATACCATTCCACGAGAACCTGTATGGAATAGCAGCTAAATATGTGATATTACTGATCTAACAATTTGTTTTCTACCGTGTGTGACATTGCTCTCTTCTCTATTCCACAGGGGTTTGAGACCCCCCCACATTAAAAGGCAGTGGGCCATAAACATACTTATGAGTTCCACCAAATACAATACCTGCTTAAAGCTAGAGGCCTGTGTCAGCAGGTCAGCAAGGAAGCTGGAAAATCAGACCCAATCAGGTTCCTGTCTGTCCTACATGGGATGGAAGTGTTGCTAATAAGAGGCAGAGCTAATCTCCTATCTAATACCATGGTCTGTCTGTTATGAGCTGCTGGGTTAATTGCACAGGACATATTCAAATGTGCTGCTAATTTGGGTAACACATGGACTGGAGTTTGCTGTAAAGTCTATTTGTAACACTGGATCGGAGTGGCGTGACCATTTTCAACCGACAGCAGATCGACTGGATGACTGAATGGCATAGTGCTGAGTCCAGGGTTTGACTGTTTCCTGGTAAGACTAGATATTCCTCTGGGAATTGCTATATTTATAACAATGATTAATAATTATATTTGGGGATTAAAACGACTCCCCAATTAACAGTTTCAGGTGATTCCAAATTATCTTTCTACAAACAAAATTAAATGTTTTGAAGAATGGACCAGATATTAACCAGTGGGTCAAAACTAAGTACACTGTAATGCATACTAACCTCTGATTGGCTCCTGATTTATGCCCGGGTATGCCAGACGTGGACTTCCTGTACCCCCTCTCTCCTCTCTCCTGTCCCCCACCTTCCTCCCCGGGGTCTCGGGGTACTGAACTGGCCCGTTTGGAGCCACGATGGCGGTCGGGATGGTCCTCACTGCGACTGCGTCTCAGTCGACCCTGCTGGCCGGGCTCGCTGATGCTCTTGCTGCGACAGATCCTCTGTATTAGGCTCTGGGACACGGCCTCGTCAAAACGCTGCCGGTGCTTCTTGGGGATGAAGATCCTGGTGAACATGGTGAGAGAGAGACCAGCATGTGAGAACCAGGGAAGGGACAGGGTTCTTGGATCTGACCTCAGCAGTCAACCCTCTGTGGAACGCGTCTGCCGGACAAAGAGGAACCAGAGAAACAACGAGATGCTGTAGATCTATAGATCCCGAGAACCAGGTGTTACTAGAAAACACCCTCAGTGGTCCGTGTCAAATCTGGTGACAGAAAGTACAGCACTCATACCAAAACCTGATGTGAGGTACAGAGAAAAAAGTCAAGACTGGACCTCAGAATTACGTAGTCAGGTCGGATGAGAAAATCAATCATAAAAACAAAAATAGAAATCCGTAAATTGTCAAAAATCCCAGCACGCTTCCGAAAAGTATTTCTCTTTCCATTTGGTCACAGTAGTCCATGAATAAATAAGAGCAAGAGAGGTTAATGACTAGAGAGAAAGCGGGAGAGATCTCTGTAGAGACAGTCAGAGAGGAAGCCCTCTGTACAGTGGCGTAATTTGCCTCAGTGTGGATTCACACTGCTGCAGCCTGATACCATACAGAAACAGCAAAGGTGTGGGAGTTAGCACTACATTACTCTCCCACCTCTCCCTCCCTATCTTGCTCTCCCTCTCTCCGGCATTCTTCTCTCTCCCTTCCACTATCTGTCTAAAGAACAGAACAAAATCACTTCTGAGCATCTATCTTTGCTGACACTTCAGAAGGAGGATTCTCAGAGGGAGAATGAAACAAGGTGAAGCGGCATCAAACAACTGATTCAGTGACCAGGAATACAACTTCAGCACACAACACACAATGATTCGGTGTGTTGTCCCTGCTGCGTTGAGACCTCCTACTGTTCCTTTTTACACCCATGATGAATAGATGAATCAGACGATAAGTAGAGATATTCATTTATAATTAAGTAGCAAATGAACTGGACACGCATGTATGATAAGACACAAGCTGAACCGACAAGGAGAGATGCAACATACAAAACACAATTTACCAGCTAAATCAAGGAAATAGGACACAGGAAAGTTTTTCAGAGACAATATGGATTCCAGCCACCATAGGGGAATGTTCAGCTAATTAGTCATGATTGTTCCACAGTGCTACTGAGGAATCCAGACATGTGGATATTAATTTGGATGTCTTGTACAACCTGAAGTTCTATGGAATGTAATTTGTGGACACTTTGCTGAACTGTGGTTCAGTGTTGTTCTGTACTTATTCATTAGCTTGGCCTGTCAATTGTCAACTGAGACAACTGCTCTTTATTCTTTTCTATGCCATTCTCTGAAGTTTTTGTGTTCACGGTAAAACCTACGAGAAAACCTTCATCTGCCAACACTAAACAACACCTTCAGTCACCAAGACTTGTACAATATATGATTTTCAGCCACCTCATCACAAAAGTTGTCGAAACTGAAGTAATACCTTTAAAACTAATTGAATTTTCAACTGTGACCTCATTTGCAGAGGAGTGGCGTGGTGCTCTATAATTATCTAAAACGGGTAAAGGGAGGATGGATCTCTCTATAGGGAGAAATGACAAGAAGAGATCTAACTGGGAGACCTCATTTCATCTCTTCTCCAAATGTGGGGGACTGTGCTGTTGCGATTTTGATTTGCATTGCCACACTGTCGCCAGCTTGTCTCTGCTTGACACTAAGCGACTGGACAGGGGTGGGGATTTCTGATATAATTACGTGGTTTCATAACTAGTGATTAGGGTCACTATGTTGCTGGTCAGTGGCCATCAGATCCAGATGTTGGACAGAGAGTAAATTAACGTGGTCAGGATGGAGCTTCAACATCTATAGCATTTTCTGTACATTAACAACATGGACAGTCAGTGGAATAGTGTGTTCTATGACTGTTCACTCATATTGATTAAACTGTGACCAGTCTCTCACCACCCACAGCATATGAAGATGCACTCTATTGTCCTTGCAAATGTACAGAAGATACTGAACAAAAATATGGAAAAAATAGCACCCATGAAATAAGAGATAAACTGTTGAAGTGACCTTGTTCCAAGAAAACACATATTCATTCTTGCTCAATTATTATTATGAACCAAATCTACTAGAAATATCTTCCCATTGATCTCTAAGTGGTCAGTAATGACATCCTGTTTCACTGAAGTATGAATATGAGATGACACAAGCCAAACTCGCTTACTCATCTATCAACATGAGAAAAGTCGGAGAACATAAACAAAATGAGACAAAAACATGTTGAATAATAAAACAAAGCAATTTCTTCATAGCCTTCTTTGCTCATCTATATCACTGGGTCAGATCATTGTGGAGGGTGTGGTACTTGCTGATGATCTGTCAGGTAAGGTCACTTTGATATTCCTCAGGTAAGTTCCAACTGGTTCTATCAACCCACAAGACAAGTCTTTAAACTGCCCAGATACAGACCACTGTGAAGCCTAGTTACGAGATTTGTTTTTGACAGTTAGCAAGATAATTGCATGTAATTTCAGAATGACTTGACAAGCTCATGAAAACAGAAAACCAGTCATCCTGTCAGAGACCACTGCTGTAAACCTACTGGAAAAAGAAGCCTCAGAGTAGGAGAACCGTGACTATATAGATAATGACGTATGTGGAATGTTGTAATGCTGTACTATAAAAGTGTTTGAAGTTGTCCTTGAACTGATGTCTGTATTCGTAATACTTAGTAAAACATGATGCTTCACCACTTACAAAACTGCACCTTCATTTCAGTATTTGTTTGACACAATTTTCACAGAACAAACTTACATTATAATGTGTAGTTGTCAACTGAATGATTCTTTTAAAGCAATATACAAAACAGCTGAGATTAGAGGCCTGTCATTTAGCATGGTGAGTTCTAGCTTGCTGCATCACCAGAGACTACATGTATGTTTCCATGTTCACCCATTCAAGTGTTGAGAGTCAATAGAATTCCTAATATAAGATCAACAATTGTTTCTTTCAGACCTCTGAATTAAATCACTGAACAACAATATATAGAAGAAATGTTACAACGAGGTCAGTATGGAGCTTTAATATCTAAAATATTTTCTCTACAGTAACAGCATGGACAGCCTGCCGGAATAGTGTGTTCATAGTGTGTTGTATGGATGTTCATTGACATAAAGATCAGCCAGCCTCGGTTGGTCTGATAAAACTGGGACCAGTCTTTCATCACCCATGGCATATGAAGATGCATTCTAAACAGACTGGAAAATACAGGCTAGACAGGCTGGTGCCTCACATTAAGAACAATTTGATGATGACTTATAAGGTAAGTTCAATGCTTTAGAGTTTGTCAGAGTGAGTGATGCTATAATTGAATGGAAATGTGTGAGAAGGCATCTTCTGCTAGAGTAATACCTGCAGTTACTGTAAATTACACTTCCACAGCACTGTCACAGAAATACTGTCTTGGTTTCCTTTCTGAGATGACAAAAAAGGCCAAGCCTCCAATCATGATGAATTCTAGGTCAATAAAAAGTAGAAGCATTTGAACTCTAATAAACGTCATGGGCAGCCAACCAACACACAGTACACCTCAGAGTCAAAGTGCACGGGGCCAGTACTGTACCAGAATAACGATCGGCCCACATAGATTCTGCTCTGGCTCTACCCACCGTAGGCACTCAGAAGTCCAACATTCAAGATAACTGTACCAAAGCCAAGAAATTACTAATAATGAAAACAGTACTCACCCCCAACAGCTCATTACTGTCCTTGGTCTACCATAATTCAGAATCAGAGGGTTTTGAGAATGACCAAATTATGTATGTTTAAGGGTTTACAAATGATATATTGAGGTCCTGATGGAGTTCAGTGGTTTGGATAGAATCAGCGTGGTGCTTTCAGGAACCATCTGCAGCAGTGGACAGTTAGATCAGCCACAAAGACGAGCAGGAGCTTATAGCAGAATAATGAGGATAAAATCCATCAGATAGAGGGAGAGAGAGAGGGGAAGAAAGGGAGAGAGAGTCCAATCCAACTCAGTTCAATTTAGTCTGGTAAATAACCTCTCACTGCCCAGACAGACTACAGTACATTTAGTGAATAATGACAAAAAAGATATCTTTGGTGTCCTGGAATAACGGTCTTATTGACTTGCTGAACAAATTTGCTTAGAATTTAAATACAAAACAACCTAATAATTTTACATTTCAAAGAAGCTGTAATAACGTTTCCAGAATTGAACCTGCATAAGGATAATAACGTATCAGGATATATCTTATCACCAGGACCCAGAGTTATTCATGGTTATTGTGGTTAAATGGTCAAGGAAAACTCTAATCATAAATAAAAAAACGAATCATATGGTATCCCAGCCTGACATCACTACAGTACCGCTGTCAGGAAGTGACAGATGAACAAAGGAGTACTTGGACCAAAAATCCCCAGAAGTCAACACACACACATTGTTCACCTACTGTTTTCACCTCCTTGTGAATGTGAAGGTCGGATAACCAAAGCTGTGGTCTGGTTTCCCACTGTGTAAAGACCCTCATACGAACCAATCCGATTAAAGACTCAAAGACAGATACAGTAGGAAGTGTGATTTAACATGACAGATGTCCATCTCTCTCTATCACACAGTATGGAGTAACACTAATCTCCACACCCCAATAAAGGAATAATTTTACTTGGATAGAAGGTTAAGTGAGAGTCTTGTTGCATGTTTTCACAAACTAACAGACATAAGACAAATGTTTATTCTTTGAATGTCTGACACCATGGGTATTACTTTGCCATTATAACCAGTATTCACTGAGATTTGTCAGCTGAAGTGACACATTTTATGTCAGATGTAGATAAAGTGAGAATTACACGGTTGGCGGCTCCTTGAGCTGATCTCAGACAATAGCAGTGCTGACAACATTTGCATACAATGGGTAAAACCTGACAAGTGACGTTGCCTTTGTTGAGCTTAATTCCTGGTCATCAGTGTCACTCAACTATTGATAAACACATTAACAGTTATTCGTCAGGTTTGTCCTTAACCCATTTGGTGGAAGGCTAATCTCTGTTTTGGTTCTTTGACGATGCAGTTTCCCTCACGCGGTAGGGTCACTGTGGCTTTACCCTGATCCCAGTCTGCTACAGATATGGTCCACCTAAAGCACAGTGTGATAACGTTCATAGTGGATGACACTAAGTAAAAACCCCCGTAATCCCTCCCTATGCAAAATGAGCAAAAGGAAAAGCCTGTTTACACACCCACTGCAAAATAATCCTTGCAGATTACTTTTCAATGGGACTCTGAAATGGGGAATTTAGAGTCATGATTGTACAAGTCTATAAATAAAAATGTATAGGATTTCTCTGGCCATAACCCTGTGTCATGTTTACCAGGGAAAGCTACATCCTTTATATTCTGTATAATCTGTGGGTGACTGGGAGCAGGGATTCAAGGGCAGATACCTGATGTTGCCAATGAGCGTCTGCTGCTCTTCTGTGGTGAGGATGTCGGGGAGGACGGAGGCCAGCCAATCTACCTTCTTTTCCGCAGCGTACTGCTTCAAAACTGCAAACAGCCTCTCTTTCACCTCTGGCTCTTCCCCCAAGATCTGGTCAATCTAAAATATAGCAATAATGGTTGTTGAAGCCATTTAGTAAACGCTCCATAAACAAAGATGTTATTTGGTTACCATAATCTGACTGAGGAAGTTAATTTAACAGGCGCCGGTAATGCTTTTCATAACACTGAAGTGTCTTGTTCAAATTTTTTTTCCTGAACGTCAATATTCCTTTGTATATTTACAAGTCAACTCGCATCCCATTTAATTGAAAGTCTCACCTTCCTGTTAAACTCCAAGGCCTTGTGTTTGCGGTCTGTCCTCAAGCAGTCTCTCCCACGCTGGGTCTCGTCCATACTCCCACTGGTGCGCACTTTCTGCCTGGAGCCCAGACACAGGACCCCCAGACGTAGTGTCCTCCCTTGGGATGCCTTGATCAGTGCTGCCGCCATCTCGTGCTGCCGCACCGGGATCCCGTTCACCTCCATGACGTAGTCACCGGCCCGCAGGCCTCCGCGTCCTGCCGGAGAGCAAGGAGAACAGTCCTCCACAAGGAGGGGGCAGTCCCCTACGATGGTGAAACCGAAGCGGCCGTCAGGACCTGGGGTAATGTCCATCTGACAAGCAGAGATTTGAGTTACCCTGTTATATTCACCGTGTTATTTCAACGTAGATTATTTTCATTAATTACTTTTTTTTTAAGTACAGCTTTGCCCATTAAACTGATAAATCCAGCTTTACCACCAGTTAAATGAGGTATCAGGATTACAGTTAGACAAAGTATTCAGTACACACAAACAGAAACGATTCCATAAACATCCAGCACTTGGCTATAGTTTGATGCTGGTGCCAGCCGAGTCTCGGTCAGAGCGAGTTCAGACCTGCTGAATGCGAGACACCACTCCGATACTGGGAGGGATGTTCCTCTGGGTCTGAGCAATGGCGATGACAGCCTGGGGTCCCAGAGTGGACACATTCTGGCCTTCGATCTCCAGCACCTGATCAAAGAAACAGCTTTTTGCCATGATCTTACTATTTTACTATCATCTTATGATAATCAGAGTTTTATCATCTGCATGGTTGTCAATTAATGGTTCTTGAAATATAATATAATATAAATGTAATTAAATTCTGAATTCGCTATCTAGATTAGTTTAGAATCTCTCTGACCTGGTCACCCGGCTGCAGGCCCGCCAGGTAGGCACTGCTGCCCTCCTCCACAGACAGGATGTAGCTGGGACCATTTCCTCCTAGCCGGAAGCCAAACTCCTCTGGCCAGCCCTGATTGGACGTCGGCATTCCAATAACTGCACGAGAGAAGAAGCGGAATGATGTGGAAGAAGACGAAGAAACAGCGGAAAGATGTTGGGTTGTGGGTGGATTGAGATGAGAATGAGATCGAGGCGCAGTGCTCTCAGCCCCTGTCAAACCCTTTGGGTCACTGACCTCGTTCCCAACTCCAAAGGCGTCTCAGTGAATTTGACCTTGAGGAGTGTGCCAGTTTCTAAAGGAAATCCATCGTACTCTACATTCAAGTTCACTGAATCTCTGAAATAATAAACTATTACTTCCGAAAGAGACTCTCAAGCATTGAGGAGGATTTTTTTTACAGTGCAAATAAATTAGCAACTACCCAACACAAAACATCGGATGTTATCGTGTGTTTTTGAGCTAATACACTTCAATCCCAAATGTTTCATTTTGGAAGCTTTATAACATTATATAAACGGTTAAAAGTAAATAACACTAAAAAAGGATCAGCTTGTATTAACCTACATGTGTGCATCCGACATGACAGATCACTTGCCAAATATAGAATTATTCAAATATCTGTTCTAGCTGAACATGCGCAACAGATAAACTAACGTTAACCCTACAACAGAGCCAGTGTCTGCTTTTCACCCTCCAAAGCCACTAGTGGAAGAAAATCATCCAGCCCGACTTACAGTAGTCTTTAGATGGATTGCGAGGAACGGCAGCCTTGTTGTGGTTCCGGAAAGAGTATCTGCCTTTCTTGTTCTGTAGAAACTTCTTCATTTTGCCTTACACTTTTATCAAACTGCAGCTGGCCTGCATGTGAGCTAGTATCCAACCAGACTCGCTAACCGCATCACTACAGTGAAAAAGCCCCTCAGACCACTCAGACAGGCTCTATTCAAACACGAGGTGTATGCCAATTCACAACACTCCATCTGCAGAGTCCTCCACACCGCTTTCTCGAAACGAGAAAAGGGTGACATGGCATTCCGGTGTAGTTCAGTCACAGGTTTGCTCCAGCATTTCCTCCCAGAGTGTGCCCCTGCAGTCCTGCAGCCTGTTAGCACAGTGTTAATCAGAAAACTGGGACGCCCTCACTCCACTCGGCTCCTTAATAAAATCTCTCTCTAAAATGGTATTGTGAGGCCCCATTTTTCTCTAAAAATACTCCTCCGTCTCTTTTCCTGCTCCCTCTCTCGGCTAGGTGCCTCTCTAAGGGACGGAGACTGGCCCAGAATCAGTGTGCGTGTGTGTGTGTGTCGATCAGCCAGAGGTTGATTAACACAAATTGGAGCGTCTGCCTGGGCACAATCGCGTGTGTTGCTGTGCTAGTGTGCAACTGTGTGCCCCTATGCTCTGTCCCATTGAGAAGGAGCATGGGCAATTTAAGACTTTGCTGTGGATTAGTGGGATTATGAGCTGAATCTTGAAATCCGCCTCCTGGACAGGAACAAGGACAGAGAGGGCCACGGACACATGCTCCCTTCATTAGGGTTATGGCTGTGGAGATATCAGCACGGACACAGTGGGGAGCGCTACAGCAACCGTCCCCTGAGGCAGTGTACTGTAAGATTGGGTATTGGGAAAACACAAGGCAATCAGTTGGCTAGGTGGTCACATGGCCATTAGTCAATAGTAATTCAGCAATGCCAGTGAGTTGTGGTATGTTATACGGCAGTGGAACAAATGCACTAGAAAGACACTGGCATATGAACTCCAATGGAATAATGTTAATCACAAACACACCATGCGATAATGATCACAGTAGGACCCGACAATGAACTTAGTCAAAGTTTTCTGGGGGTTAATTGCAGTACTTTATTGTGATGAGGGAAGGAGATGAGGTAACGTGGTACCAGGTGTATTGTTACAGTAATTTATATAATTCCTTTAAAATAAATCTGGAATTTAATGTGAAATTACAAATTAATAACAGATGGCGTACAATTGGCAAATACAACACTCATCTCTATAATAAGTAAATTGTAGTAAGTGAACAATTACTTTTTCCAACCAAAAATAGCAGAACTAAGAGGAACTCGCCAGCCCAGTAGTCATACAGTGCCAGATTAATTATTCAACAGCCATGCTACTACCTCCAAAAACACACTGTTCCCCTCAATTAGCCTCTCATCTTACACATCACCCAAGATGGCAACTTCACCTCCATAGGGGACTGAAGGAGAGCAAGCTACATTATACAGGATATTGAGGCAGAGGTAAAATTACCCAGTCTGACCAGTGGGTACCTGGCTTTTTCTGCATTCAATTAAATTCATATTCATTGCACACACTATATTAAAACCAATTACTAGAACTGAGAAGTGCTCGCTACTGAAACCATAAGCATGTAATAATGTAGCCACCTTCATTATTACAAGCTTATTGTATCAGAGGCAAACACCTAAATTAATCCCAGTGAATCCTTAAAGGTGTAGATACAGTGGAAATACCAAGCGGACAGTAATCAAAACATGGACGGACAACAAACAAATGCCACTATATTCCCTCTTGTAATGATGTACATTTTTACCACATTGACTGTAGACATACTCAAATCTAACTGCCCAGATTTTTTTCAAAACCCATTTGAACTAAGTTAAAAAATATTATTATATTACAGTAACTGCATGTCTTACCTTTCAACACCCTGAGAAGAATGCATGTACAGAGCAAGTGCCTCTGACACTCCTGTGTAACTGTAATGTGTAAGGTGAGAGCACTACCTGTTTCAAAATGCAACCAGATCTAACAGACTCTCCATGAGGTCTTTTGTGTTGTGTGACACTGAACAGGAGCAATGTAATGGGGCAAAATGTTTAGTTTATTTGAAAAAAATGCTTTGAAGCACTTTACAGTCAAATACATCTTTGGTGATTTAGTTTTATCTAATTTAATTTAGCAACTCATCTAGACATGCATGGAAATAAATAATCGTTTTCATTCACAATATGTCTACTTACTGACAGAATGTGTCCATTCTATCATTGCGCCAAAGTTGAGGCAATAATGCGCTGTGTTTGGGGGGCTGTCTGGAGAGAGCTAGGGGCGTTTGAAGAGCTGTATTCATCCATCGAAACATAACTTAAAGTTGCGAAACGTTTTAGTGTGGCGGAATGAATACTCTCCAGCAACATCACACATGAAATAGCAAAATGCTACGGAAGTGAAACCAACTATCTCGTGCATGAGAATGGTCCACAGAAGTGACTTGAGTTTCTTGCAACACTAGTTCAGTAATACATTTTAATTATTAATGTTAGGTCCCATGAATAGGGTAAGTAGGCCTAACCAGCTCGATTAAACCATGATTAGATACGTCGTTAGTTAATTCGAATCAAAGCTACGCTGGCTAACTCAGTGAAATCTGGATGTTACTAAGCAAGTAGCTGCTACTACTGTTGTTGCTAACCATCTCATCTGCAGCGCAGACAATAACATATGTGCCTGCAGCTTTAGATAGCCTAGCTTACGTTCATTACCATCTAACTAAACTGTTGTATTGTATTGTAAAGTCTAAAGGGACAACATATGTTCCCTTTAGACTTTAACTGAAGAGTTAGCAGGTAGTTAGTCATTCCATGACAGCTAGTTTTAACTGTCTGGTTATTGTCTTTAGTTAGAACTGCCTCCATGTGCTCCGTGGCAAATTAAACTGGGAACAGACTGAGTGGATCTAGAAAAAGAAACTGGTACCCAGAGATTAAGGCAGTATGACTACATATGTAGATTTTCCTGACATGTCTTACTCTGACAGGGTAACAAATGGATTTCCTTACGCTGTTTGCTATCTATATGGTGGTAGTGCTGACTTGCATAGCCTTGGTTTGTAAATACTCTGGTCAGCAACAAACTCCCTTTGGCGTACTTTTCGACGCCTTCATAAAGGTAAGACAAATACAAATAAACTGTACTGCCTTGCACTTCTCAAAAAGTACACACGGTGGAGCTGTAGACATTATGTTTGTCTCTTCATGGAAGCCTGCTCTTTTTACAGGCAGCATCACCATGGACACCACTGTGGCTTCAAAACTTTACACATAGGATCTTACACAAGCTATTTCATCAACGGTAAGTGAACAATGTGGAAATCACATCTGTTTTTACATGGAGTGAACTTGTGATTCTATTGAATAGATTATAGATAGAATAATTAAAACCCATTTTCTTAAATAGATTGTAAAGGTGCTTCTGTCTATGTATGAAGGTAATCTAATGTGAGACAATTGTATACACCCAAATGGATCAGAGAGGCTAGAGGGCGGAGCTGTGGGTCAGTCAACCTTTGACTGCGCAGCATCTCTTTCGTAGCACCAAGTGAAATTGGATTGTGAATGGGACAATTGATACATTCAAAGTAGTAGTATTTTTTTAAAGGTTCATTTAAAAAAAACTGTGTGTATGAATGTTATGAAAGTATTGTTTTTATTTCAGTTATCATATTATTTCTGTCCATATTGCCTAGCTGTCAAATGTTCTCTGACTAACTGGTTGTCATTATTTCGGCTTTTAGGAACAGCATGTTTATCTTTCTTCATATCTTACTGGAGGGGATGGTATACACAGAGTTCACCTATGAAGTGTTTGGATTCTGCAGGGACATGGACACCACTCTCACCAGCCTTTCAGTGCCTTACATTCTACTGGTGGTCAAGTCCTGGTTCTTCTACCTCTGCATTAATAGGGATCCTGGTAAGTCAACTGTAAACTTGGGTTAAATCAATGAACAGAAAAGCTCTAGTAGTAATGCTAATAGTCTTATGTTTGTGGTAATATCATGACACACCTACAGTATCATTTCTGCTTAGGGCTGTGTGCACACATGCGATTGGTCCCTTCATAAACGCTAATGGATGCCCTTTGTTTAATACAATTCCACCATAAATTAAACGTATGTCCCTGTAGGAACAGTAACAAAGAAACGACATGCAGGCCAGGTGCAGTTATACCCATATGACAAGAGGTTGTTCCACCCTGGACTCTGCTGCCCCACCTGTCAGCTGGTCAAACCGGCTCGCTCTAAACACTGTAGTAAGTTAACTTAGCCGTTCTCTTTTCCTCACGTCAATGACGTCTACAAACTAGCATTAAACAGACTGAGAAATATCCGCCGTCCCTGTTGTCACTAAACTGTCCTGAATATCCCATGATGCCCCTTGTCCTGGATCAGGAGTCTGCAACAGATGTGTTCAACGCTTTGACCACCACTGTGTCTGGGTCAACAACTGCATCGGAGCTCAGAACACCCGGTACTTCCTGCTCTACCTGCTGAGCGTGTGTGCCATGACGGGAGACATAGCCCTGCTAACTGGGGACATGCTGCTGCATGCTGTGGCTCGGTCAGGACTGCTACGAGCCCGCTATGTAGATGATAATGGGCAGCAACAGGAGGCAGGGCTGCTCTTTGTCATACAGGTAGGGGACACAATTTCATGGATTTATGTAGGAGACTGGCCTCACATACATTAATTAAATTTATAAAATATACATACATACATACATACAATCATACAAAAGAAATATTATCAAACTTAATTAATTAAACCACAACAGAACTGAGGGAAAGTTGAAGCAGAAGGTTTAGTCACAGTATATTACATTTCTAATCATTAGCACAGGAAAAGCAACCTAATGGTACTGTGTTATCTTTAGTTCTGTCATCCAAAGAACTCTGAGGTCAGTAGACAGCCTATCCCACTAAAGGGCAGCAATTTACACAGTATATCAGCATGACTATATCAGATCTATAATCAGTACTAATACATACATATCTTTGTCTCTAATTACACATTAGCATTTACTGACCATGGAGACTGGTTCTAGTCAAAGCCCCAATGATGTTAAGCTAAGTCTGCTGATGTTTTATCTTCAAGAGGGTACAGTCATTCTACTGGCAGGGAATAAATATAAACCAAGTGTAGTTATATTAAACATATAGTGGCTCTCAAAAGTATTCACCCCTTTGGACTATTGCCATGAAATCAAATTGACTTCATTTGGAGTTTTTGCCACTGATCAGCCAAAAAAGTTCATGATGTTAATAAAGAGAACATTTATATTAATCACATTGTGCCACAAACCCCCACAATACCTTTCCACTGCTTGCAGATGAAATACTATATATTATAGTATGTCTTGTTTCCACACACATTTTTCTCTCCCCAGCACCTGTTCCTTACCTTCCCCAGGATTGTCTTCATGCTAGGCTTCCTGATCTTTGTCTTCCTGCTCCTGGCAAGCTATGCCATGTTCCACTTCTACCTTGGTGTTGTTAACCAGACCTCCAACGAGTGGTACAAGGGACGAGGGCACATCTGTCAGCACTGCCACCCTTCACCAGACCACCTCTGTGATCCTCCAGCCTCTGGCCAGTCGAAAAGATGGTTCTATAGTAGAGGGGTGCTCAAAAACCTGAAGGAGATATTTTGCCCACTTCGTCCTGTTCCTAAGAAAGACAATTGAGTTTGGGATGTTGTTACCATGTAGACTCATTACACTACTGAATGTTTGCATTTTTATGTATATATTTTTTCTAATGTTTACGGGGGATGGTAATCATATTTTTTAAATCGTAATTAAACTATTGTTTATAAAATATCATTATTATCTGTTGTGTTGAATGCATTGCAGATTGTCCAGTAACATTTGCTACAATAGCAGAAGAAGCATTAACAATGCCGCTTTGAAAACATGATTATGCTCAGTAATTAAATCCATTTAAAATGTTGCCAGTATGATAGTAGGATTGAATCCGTATTTGCTCGGTCACCATTATATTACCCAGCTGTCAAATGGCAATCTTGTAAACCTTGACGGAAACAAAAGTGTTACTGGTGTTAAGTTTGGGGTTAGTTATACATTCAAAATAGGATAAATTGCATAAATGGGCGGGGTTTAGCTAGATGACTGACTGGCTAGTGAAGACCGGAGACTACCGTAGATCGCTGTAGACATAGATAATAGAAAAGTAGATGGGCTGATGTCATAGACCACTATAAATCAGAATGGAGCAATTTGACAGCCATCTTACCTGGGAGCTGTTCTCAACCTACAATATAAAAACATGGTAGAAGTAGCATTTCATTTCTTATAACAGTATATACATTTACTTAATAATATCTAAATAGCCGCTGTCATGCATAGCATAATGCATTAAAGGCACAAACAAATCCATTTGAAATAGTTTCAATAATTTATTAATTTAAGAGTAGAAAATAGCTATGGTCTAATAGTGTAGGATACAGGATAGTACTTTAAATACAGTGCAAATGTATATTTCAATGCATGTAATAAATATATATATATATATATATATATATATATATATATATATATATATATATATAAATAATTTCATTTCATTGTAGAAATAACTATTTTAGTTATACTACGCTAAACGAAGCGAGCTAGGTCACTGAATTTGGTATGCTAGCATTCTAGTTGGAGGACAGAAATTGGAGTTTAAACAAGTGTAATTTTTGTGGACAAAAACTACCCAAGATTGCCATTATATACATTAATAATGCTTTTGTAACGTTTGGTTTGAAGCAAGCTAGACGAGACCGTTAATTTTAAAAATGAATTCTGATACTATAAGTAGCTTTACAGCTATGGTTAGGCTGTATTCGCTTTCTTGTTCATTGATTAAAAACATGGTGTGTGAGGTTAAGTATGTTATCATACATTTCTACACTATTGCTGATGCGTGAACAATGTTTCCCGCCTACTTTGTATCGTTTATGTTTTTTCTGAACCAAATTACTGCTGCACAAAATACCACCATGACAAGTGTTAAGTGGCTTGACTTTTCCGAATTGAATCCAGGTAAGATGGCGGAGCTATTGAGACGTCAGATAGAACTAAATGTCCCATCTGTGCCTTGTATCTATGGCTGTAGATGTCTCTTTAATCAGGTACGGAAGTCTAAGAGAGTGTGCTGTTTGTGTTGCCAGATAGGTAGGTTTCCTGAAAATACGCATTTTTAATGACAGTGTGCGGGCAAAAAATGTAGTAATGGCTTGGGCGGGTCGATTTATTGACTGTGTTTCATAGTAAAATTACGTTGGTGTTTTTTGTGGCATCCCCGGGTGTTTAGTATACGCCTACTGTTCATGATATCTGGCAACCCTGCTACACACGCTAAGGTCAGGGAAGCGTTGCTGAAATGCACGTCACTTCGCAATGGATCACAGTTGAAGCGACCAAATGATTCTATCCAGATCGAACAAACTCGTTCGTAGTCTTTTTCTTTGCGAGATCGGTCTAATACATTTTGTGTAGTACAACATAATATCTGTCGCTAGCTAGTAGTACCGTATTTATCCATTATTGTTTTAACATTATTCGAGTAAGTACCGGAATTTGACATCAGACTCGTTTTCAATGGCTGTGTCAAAATGCACGCGACTGAGCGGTTCTTTAATAAAGCAAACTTTCGATTCGGTGGACAGTGTACTCTTCGACTGTGATGGTGTAATTTGGCGAGGTGATCAGGCCATCCCTGGCGCCTCTGATGTAATCAACCTGCTAAAAAAGGCTGGAAAAAAAGTGTTTTTCATCACCAACAACAGCACTAAAACTAGAAAGATGTATGCAGACAAACTGGCTTTGATGGGATTCAATGTAACCGAAGATGAGGTGTTTGGAACGGCTTACTGTTCTGCCATGTACCTTAAAAACGTGTCGAAACTGCAGGGGAAAGTATATCTCATAGGAAGTAATGCAATGAGGCAGGAACTGGAGAAGGTTGGCATCCAGCAGATAGGTGTAGGGCCTGATCCGATATCAGGTGTTCAGGTTGACTGGGCCAATGTCCCCCTGGACCCTGAGGTGAAGGCTGTGGTTGTTGGTTTCGATGAGCACTTCAGTTACATGAAACTGAACAGAGCCCTTCAGTACCTCAACAACCCCAACTGTCTTCTTGTGGGAACAAACACTGACACCAGACTACCGCTGGAAGGAGGCAAAGCTGTTCCAGGTAAGTTGCTGAATGCATGCACAATAGCTGTATCAACCAACCAAACATCCATTACTACGTCACATTGTGAGGGCACGTATGCTCCATAGCAGTCCAGAAAACTGTACGGTCACATACAGTATGGCTACACCAGTGTACGTAGTGTTAATCACCCCAACTAGCTTACAGTAAGCCAGTGTGATGTTATAACATGGGATGTGCCGCTAGCCCTGAGTCAGATGTCTTTATCTCTGTACTCTACTGATGCATGTGTCAACACACCGAATGTGTTCTGTCTCCGCCAGGGACAGGCTGCATTCTGAAGGCCGTAGAGACGGCAGCCCAGCGCCAGGCTCAGACTGTTGGCAAGCCCAACCACTTCATGTATGACTGTGTGGCCAGCCAGTTTGGCCTGGACCGCGACCGCTGCCTCATGGTGGGCGACCGGCTGGACACGGACATCCTGCTGGGGTCCAACTGTGGCCTGAAGACCTTGCTGACCCTGACCGGGGTGTCCACTTTGGCCGATGCAGAGGCACATCAAAAGAGTGGCTGTCCTGAGCGCCTGGGGATGGTGCCTGACTACTATGTCGAGAGCATTGCAGAGCTTCTGCCTGCTCTACAAGGATAAAAAATCAGGGGCTTGGGGAAATAGTAGGTTTTTATCTCAACGAGACCAAGGGGTGGTGATAATTACTAATAAATTGTAAAAGGCTTTTGTGAACTGTGTATGTTTTCAGGTAGCTACAGAGATAGTCACCTGCTATTATAATACTAAGACTGATGAGACGAACCAATATGAAATAGTTGTATGTGTAGTGTAGCAAGGCATAATGGGTATTCATCAGAGGTTTACAGTATTTATGTGTGGATTCTGGCTGTTAAAGAGATAATACGAATGGCTGTATGGAACAATAACCTGCGATGTGCATCCAGTAACCTTCTGGGTCAAAAGCTAGCCACTCCTGATTTACCATGGAAAAATTGAAATTGATTATTTATTTATTTTGCTGTTGGGTGAAAAGGGATTAATGCAAGGTCTGTGTCATATTGTCTTTCTGTACCAATGATCTCAGGCATGGTCAGGGGAAATGTGTTAACAGTGTTTTTAAGATACTTCCTCCTCATCTGTGTTTATACATTCACGGTCACAAGACCGAGAGCTATGAAGAAAGTATCCTGTTGTGCACTGACAATTATACAGGACTTATATATTGTGTGTTCTCCTGTCATTCAGACTGAAACAACGCAGTGTTGTCTTTAACGCAGTTTACATTACCCCACCACCTGATGGTATTCCGGGTTACACTGCTCTATTGTATCCTGATGTCAATTTAGATATTGGCTAGCAATTTATCCCCATTAAATTTGAAGTTTCTAGAGTTGCCAAATAATCAATTGTCATGATAAGTTGAACTAATGTTTGTCTTCCTAGTAACTAACAGTCTATAATACATTATAAACAATGTATGTACTTCCGATAAATGAGTCAAACCCTAATATTCTGTCCTTGAGAACAGTATTTACCTCTTGTCCAGGAAATCAAACACGGATGATAAAATAAACAAATTCTCCTAATGAAAGCCTACCCTGTGATTTGTGTTAACGTCATCTCAGCAGACGGGACCCTGGCATTATTAAAACTGCAGCTCTTAAAGTCACCTTGGCCTTTCAACAAATGGATGGTCCTCCAGTTCGTTCCTCATATCACCCTGCTTGGCCGATGACACAGCCTCTCCACAGAGGTGAGTCTGTCTCACCCCTTTGTCCATTGTCTGGGGTTAGGGGGAGCCAGCCAAACGGTTTGGCCTATCATATGCCTGTATGAGGCAGAAAGGCGGGGGGGAGACAGATCTACAGAAAGGGGTTGGTCAGGTGTATCGCAGGGCTTCTCAGTCAGTGCTGGTCATGACCACAGCTCGATGCAGATAGTTGAGAAAAGGGTGAAGTCAAGGGACGCAGGATGGTGAGATGTTGGAAACGCTCAGAAACCACCGGATTGGAGGACTCACAATGCATGGTAGGAATCTGAGTGACCTGTTAAATTAGCTTAAATGACTGTTTCTATGAATGTTATGTTACACTTGGTAAAGTATTTATGAAGAACAAGTGGTCATCTTTTTGGTGCTGGATACATAGAGTACAGTTAAGCCATAATACATTAGAAACTAAATCCAGTGTGAATTTGAGCAACTGATCAGCTGTTTTGGTCTATGGTGCCTCCCCTTTTTAGGATGGGAGTCCAGCATTGCCCCCCCGGTTCCCACACAAAGCATTCTGGGTGACCGTCTGTGCCACTCTCCTCCTGGTTATCATCGCCCTCAGCTTCACTGGGCATCTATGGCTAAAACAGCCCAAAGCCCAGGTAGAAGAACCAGCTCACTCCTGGTTCATCTGTTCAGAAAGCTTTGCTATCTAACATTTAAACTGTTGGGTGTATTGACATGCATTAAACATACAGTACCTCCTTGCTTTAGTCTTTACAGGTTGTCAGAATCACAGTTCCGGATCAGACTGGAACCCTTATCAACCAATCAGCATTGGTGGACAAGCAAAACGACCTGGTGACCTATTCTGTGACGTCAAAGGTCAACCACACATCTACCGTTCTCTTTGACATCAAACATGTAAGAACAGATGTATTTTTTGCTAAAAGGACATTGAACTGTGTTCACCTGCAAAATAATTGTATGTCTCTTTCTGTATTTACCATTGTTGTTAGAATGTGTGTGGTTAGAACAGATTTTCAGTGGATGCTGCGCTGACATTTTCTTATATTTGTGCAGGGTTTGATATGCTACAAGCCTGACAATCGGGGGACTTGCTTCCTGCGTAAGATGGAGAGATCTGACTATGAAAACGTGCACTCCCTCCTCCAGCAATCCACACAAATGGTAAATATCTATCAACTTAGTCAGTGTATAATAGCATCTGAAACACACTACTTGGGAATTCCACTGTGTGTGAGTGTCAGTTACTATGCAGAAGGCATTCATTCATTACCTCAGGACCGAAGTTGGCATGGCGACAACGAAAGTGTGCAGAAACATCCTACTGCGTCAGGTGGCTCTGAGTTGAGAGACCCTTTTACATACACCACAATACCTTTTAAACAATAACAATCTTTGTGCTGCTGGCTTGAGAGGTGAATCCGACTGTCGCTAATGCATAAACTGGCACTGGTTGTAACTGACTCATAGCTTAGTGCCACCTCTGTCTCAACAGCAGCCAGACTCGGTCGGAATTCACAAGGATGATTTGGCATCTCTCTCCTTTTCCACTCGGGGGGTTGGGTTGTGTGTGGATCAAACAAGGCCTCGTAGGCTTCTAGTGTAGAAAGTCTCTCCATGGCTGAATTCCACAGGGTATTTGATCCACCTACCTCCCCCTCTCCCCTGGATCTCCTTACAGATTGGGACAGCAGTGAGGAAAAGACACTACACAATGGCCACTCTGTCTGGGACACTACAGGCGTTGGGCTGTGCTGGAGAGGGGAGAGGCTGAATGGTTAGCTAGGGAAGGCCCAGTGCGACAGTGGACAACTTTAGTGAGGTGTTTATGTTTTTGTGTGGTCAGTGTTGACTTTACAGAGGCAGAATGGTACCAGAAACCAGCCCAGTTCTTCATTTCTAAAACACCAGCTGATTTCTTCATTTCTAAAAAACTAGCCCATTTCTTCATTTCTAAAACACCGGCCCATTTCTTTATTTCTATACCACAAGCACATTTCCTCCCTTAAAGGAGAAATAACTCCCGGAAAGTAAACCATGATCAAAGAGAAACTGAAATCAATTATTCAGTTTTCGGTAAACATTACACACTTCAGCTAACTTTAATTACCACTAGCTCATACAATCTATGAAAGTATTCAGGGGGTTAGAGCACGTATTTTAATACTTCTATCAGCTTTTAATAATACACATTTTATTCACTTCATTTCAGTTTTATTCTTTTTAGATATTTTGCACATAGGCTAATCACTTTGATGGATTTTTATCTTGTTGGATTACACATGATGGATTACACTTTATTGTGGCCCATGGATATCTTCCACAATGCGGAACTATCTAACATTACGTAAAAAAAAGTTAAATATTGCCTAGGCTGGTGGCAGGGTCTTAGCTGCTAGCTACTACTCTTTATGCAATAAGAAAGCCTAAAAATACATAATATACACCTTAAAAAATGGTTCCTTTAAGGCTGCCACAGTAGCATTTGTCCCCTGGAGGCCTGCATTATTTGCCAGACAATGATAGTAATAATGAATATTTTTAAGTGTCCATGAAAGTGAGGCTGTGAGACAGGCAGAAATTCTAGATGACCAGACCGTCACTTATTACAGAATGTCTGGGTTGCTTTCCGCTTTGTTACTGTGTATACAGGGCTGAGATGACATCCAGTTACGTCCTTGCTGCTTATTTGTTTGTTCTTTTATTATGAGGCCCATTAGCCTTTCATGAGCAGATTACTCACCCATATCAGATTGAATTGTGGGTATCCAGGCCTTTTTGTGCCGTGATTTTATTACCATTTTATTTCCAGGTCGTGAAGGGCCACTGTGCAGCTAGACTCGTTCAGTCATGAATGGGTTGTTCAGGCTTCCATCTCAGAGAAAAGCTGGGCTCAAAATAAAGATATGAACTTCTTTCATCTTTTGCTCCTGCTATCTAAAACTGAATAGTATCTGATTAAGATTGAGCTCTGACTCTTACGGTATTGGGTGTCTCAGCACCAGGACCGCCCACTGTTGTGGCCATTAAGTGTCTGATTTTATGGATAGACCTCTTCCACGTACAAAAGCCGGTCCTTTCTGAGGTCAATCTCTGTTATGCAGCACAATGGTCTGCAGATGAGAGGGAAACCAGTTGTTAGGAAGCTCACTCAGGCATGGCAGCACTTTAGGCGGTGCCTAACTGACTCTTCACCAGTGGAAATGGTGAAAGGCCTTGGTGTCAAATGAGACAAAGACAAGAGCTGCAGTAGTTAGTGAGTTTGAGGTGAATGAGGTTGTAGTTGATAATAACAGCTCCGGTTTCACGTGTCACTATAAAATATGTTGTTAACCATCCTATTATATCTATCTCTTTGAGCCGGTTTCGCAGGCATGGATTAAGCCTAGTTTAGGACCAAAAATGTTGAACAGAAAACTCCATTCAGTTTTTTTTTGTCCTAGACTAAGCTTAATTTGTCTGTGAAACCAGCCCCTACAGTTTTTGTGTTTACTTATTTGCCATTAGAAGAGTTACTGAAATGACATGATGATGATAGTATGAACCCAGTAATGTCTGTCCTCTGTATTATTTGCTGCTATTTAAACATGGTAGATCATGCTGAAAGACTTTTTCATGTGAAACAGGGTGTTTAATGTCTCTCTCCTGCCAGGAAAGCCAGTTGTTGTTAATGGGGAATGAGACCCAGCGACAGACAGAGTTCCTCGGGGTGATAGGGGCCAACACCGTGAACGTGTCCACCCTGGAGGAGCCTCTACAGGACCTGTGTCAACACAGCTTAATCCACTGGACAAGGAGACAAGATGGTGAGACAAGAGACCAACCTATCACTTAGTTAAAAGCTCTACTGCTGGCTGAACACTCATATACACTCTTTATACACAGTAATACACAAAACTGTGGTGTTTATTTTATTCCTGTAAAGTTAAGTGTAATTTATATATGAACATCATAATTCTTAATAAACCTGGGGTACCTAGTTAAACCAATTCCTCATATAGAGTAAGTGCTTGCTCACATGTTTCCGTGTGTTGGCAACTCTGTCCAGAATAGTACGAAGCGATACAAATAATCCTACTTTACCATGCCGTGTAACATTCGTAGCGTCGCAGCAGTAAATAAAAAATATATTCCAATTACCAAACAAAACTTACTGTAGCGGAGAAAACTGGCAGCTGACTATTTGACAGGATGTCTTTGCTGCTCCTTTGTTGATTAGAACGTGACGGAGATATGTTTACATTTGCAGGCAAATGTTGTGACTTTTTGCTACCAAATTGCTTGTTCAGTAATTGAACGGCTGTTTGTCCAGGTCCAGGTAAACAGCGCCTGGTCTACTTCTGCATCGATATCTGCTTCCCCAATAACATCTGTGTGTCTGTCTGCTTCTACTACCTGCCGGAGTGACCTGCCACACATCCACTTGGGCAGCGCATGCCGGCACTGATAAGGGAAACTATGTGTTCCTTCTCATCCCTGCCAAGACATCGGAGCATCGCCGGCTCCAACAAAAAACACTTGGCCGGAGAACAGGAGGCGGCTTTGACGGTCGACACGGCAGACACTGAGGCCTCTCTGTTCCGAGATGGGAAACAAGCTGTCAAGCGGCTCTGGAGATTCCTCTCGTCACCCTCCATTCATGTTTAATACCTTCTTTTGTGGCAGAGTTTTGAAAATAAGACTCTGTATTTGCTTATTTCCTGTACTGTGATCTACAACAGAACAAGTTATTGTATGTGTAACCATTCCTGTTGGATGGAGTGTGTCTAAAATATACTTGAACCCTCCAATAAAGAACAGGTGATATATCTTTTAAAGATAACACTTAGACAAAAAAGACTTCTATTTGATAGTTGACAATATAACAAATGAACATGCAGTAGATGATCAATACCGAAGTGTTAGACCAGAGAGTCTTTATTGTAATCCATCAGATCCTTTACAATCAGTCTCACCTGGGACACAGTCCTTTATGGTTATTCATCAGACCATATTAAAGATCTCACTTTGACATTTCACCTTTGATTGAAATTCATTACAGCTGTAATGGCCCATTTTGTTCCCGGGCCAGGAAACACGTGTTGGGGTCCTTCTGGGAAATACGATACAGCCTGTCCCCTCTTTCTGCTCGTAATAAGTCATCTTAAAAAGCTTTTGTGAAGCGGCCGTTGTGAGACGGAGACAGGCAGGTGTGTGGAGGTTTCTATACAGTCAGAGTATTGTAGCTTCTTGTGATCCACTGCTGTAGTCTCCTTAGCCCAGCACGCTATCGTTGAAGGCCAGACACACCACAGCCTTTTGATGGCCGCTGTATTCCCTCTTGATCTCACCCGTCTCCACACACCACAGCCGTGCCAGGTTGTCAGAGGAGGCTGGAAAGGAATCACACATGTTTACCTATCTAGCACTAGTCTGAACTGCCCAAAGTGAGTTAGAGGCAGAAGTGGCATTATCCCAATCCAGTCACACTGAAAGGAATGGAAGTCAGTCGCTTTTTGACCCCAAAACACATCCCTGATCCTAGATCAGGGGTCTACCATCCTGTAGGTTTTATCTTTAATCCCAGTTTTTAACTAACAGGATTCGGCTTTTCAACAAACAAATGAGTAATGCAGTGTTTTTACCATAATGCAATGCAAAGAAGGAACTTAGAAACTGACCGGTGACGATGTACTGGGAGTCCCCAGAGAAGGCACAGTCCCACATCCATCCCCGGGACGTCTCTCCGGGGTTGTTACTCTTAATGCTCAGTTCCGTCATCAAAGAGAAGTTGGACGTCCTCCAGATCTTACATGTCTGGTCCGCCGAGCAGGTCGCCAACAGCCTGTGTTGATGAAACATGGAAGCGTGGTGCAATAACAATACCCATCAGTGGAGACCTTCAATCCTCTCAGGGTCCCCCAGATGTTCCACAATTTCGTTATTGACTTGAACAGGCACACCTGATTTACAAATCACACTCTTGATGATAAGCCGACTAATGTAGTCAGGTTAGCGAGCTCTAGAATAGACTGAATACATGAAACGGATGTGGGTCACCAAGGAGAGGGTTGAATACCTCTAGATAAGTGTATGTTGGCTTAGCGTCTGTCTCAAAACAGGCAGTGGATGTGATGTTATATATAGGATCAAAGGATTCAGTTGCACGTTTATGTTATCTACACAGTCTTAGGTTAAGTGTCGTTCCCAGGCTACGGCGTTAGATTGAACGGATTTTGCAGCCGATGTTAACAATCTGTAGCATGGCCTTCTGCCGGGTGGTAAAGCGCAGAGAAGCTTCCGGTAAGAGGCCCTGCAGCCGCCGTGTGTCATACCCAGCGTACTCACGTGGAATCAGGGCTAAATTTGCAGCGGAGCGAGTAGCGCTTATGAGCGGGAATCTTGGTTTTGGGGATGAGCTGTGTGACCTCATCACCCATCCCTCCTGCCAGGTTCCACACGTAACAGTTTCCCTGTGAGAGACCAGGTTTAGTACGTTATGTTTGCGTTTACAGTCCAGCGTTACAGAATGGGGCTTCTCGGCGTACTGACTGAGCTGTTGACGGCGGCCATGTAGCTGGCGTCAGGGTCGATGTGGACCGAGTTAATGGATACGTCTGGTTCAGGAATGAGCTGCTCGTTGTGGTCCGTCTTCAAATCCCAGATGTGGATCACACCACTCTGGTCTCCCACGATCAATTCAGCCTACACAGATTGACAGTCAAGAGTTAAAAATAAATAATAACATCCGTCCGCGGGACAGTTGCTCCTAGAGCGGATGGTCATGGAAACATAGTTATTGGTCGTTTTTACACAGCAAACTGACACAGTCCAAGAAAGCTATGGTATTGGGGAACCCTAGTCAAGGTGTAAATGAAGAGTTATTGTACAACTTAGCATTAATCTACAGTACCGACACAGCGGCTTTGGTCTTTCACCTACCTGGTTGGGATGAAGACACACACAGTTGATGGGCGCATTGACCTGAAAGATCCTTTGGCACTGCAGGTTCCTTGATCTAGAAGGAGCATTGATGATCAAGGTTCAGCTTGGGGAGACGCCACAACAAAAGTCAATTACATATAGGGATTCATCGATTTGCATCCTGTTTTAATCTGCATTTTACGCAGCTTCCCAACTCTTGGAAACAGGCTTGTAATTTCATTTTAATCATCAGGCAATTAAAATGGTTCATGTAATGTCAAAGGATGGAATGCTAGACTGTAGCAGGTACCGTCATCTCACCACATCTGCCAGGAGAGGAACATGTTTAAACATTGAATTTGGAGGTCCACATGTAGCCATCTGTTGGTTGCGTTCTCCTATTTTAGGATACACCATTGGTTGGTGGAGGAAAAAACTGTTCCTCTTTCATAGGCCAATAAGGAATTTGATGATGGAATAATCACTGCTAATTTGTTCAAGGTTATCTTATGAGACGAGCTACAATGTAGCATTGTGTCAGGTGACACTACAAAGAGGATGTTAACTGGCTGATGCTTAAACTGTGACCTAAAGTTTGGTCTCAGGGTTTTCAACAGCACCTCAGGTCCCAGATACGAGCCATGCAGTCCTCTCCTCCTGTGTACATCCAGCGTCCGTCCTCATGGAAGCCCACTGACGTGATGTTCTTACTGACGCCATCATAGTTTATTACCGGGTTTGGATTGTTAGAGTTTAAATCGTACATACGAATGTGTTGATAACCTGTGGAAATTAACATAACATACACAGTTGAGTACTACCAATGTGCTGGCTCTTACAATGTTTCAATTTGCAACTTGATGCATGATACAATTGTTTTTACATGATAACATAATAGGCCCATGTAGAGACAGCTGGGTGATGAAGGAATGCGATCAAAGAACACAATAAGAGATCAGAGGTTTATGAATTACTGTGGTGATTATTGTTTTTAGTTGAGTAATGTGGCTTGTGAGAAGCAGTAAAAAAAAGAATGAACTGAATCATAATTCACCCATGCAAGCCTAGTACCGGTTCACCCGTGGCCGCATACACCTGACCGATTACCCAAGTGAGACTGCTTTCTAGTGGTTAGACGTGATAGTGCAAACAGTCAACTAGACCACATACACTATCTCTTACTGATGAGGATGATGATGATGAAGTACGATTTATTTCTTAATATATTTCTACACGAACCTGCAGCTGCAATCATACTTCTGTCAGGCGTTACTTCAAGGGAGTTCACTTGCTGAAATTACTGGTTAAGAGAATAATTAAAAGTTGCTAACTAATCCATTTGCTAACTAATAATCATTAAGCTGTAACATTTGTACAAATATTTTCAGTCAATAGTTTCAGCCTCTAATTTGATAAAACAAACAATAAACAATAAACACACCTCTGTGGCTCATGTAATAGAGCCTGGAGCCTCGTTGTGCCTTTCGTTTACATTACGCAAAAAATACAGCTCTCAAAAAAATAAAGAGACCACTGCATTGTTTTCTTTCCTTTCCAAAAAAGTTGAAAAGGAGAGTTTTGAGTGAGGAACAGATGGGTTAAAATTAAGAGAAGGTGCAGTGGTCTCTTTTTTTCGGGGTCTCTATATGCATATCTGTCGCTCTAGTTTTAAATATGAACAGTGAGACCAAATGCAGGCAAAATCAGCAAGACAGGAGGTCTGTATATTGATTTGTGTCAAGCAGATAAGGTAAGGATACAGAGTCCTGGTGCTGGACAGTCCTTGTACAGATGCCGCTGTGGGCCTGCCAGAACCGCACTGTGTGGTCATATCCAGCGGTGGCCAGAATCACAGGGTCGCTCCCCACCGTCCCCTGACCCTGGTTCACATTCATCCTTGAGTGCTGTTTGATGTCACTGCAAAACCAGCAGGTTGCATTGCTAAACATTGAAGACTATTGGAGGCATTGTTTGGGCGCAATAATGCTAGCGAACAATAACGTTTTATCACTGTTGTTTAGTTCACAAGTCTCCCAATGTCAACAACAACATGATGTTAGAAATACATATACTATGTGCCAGAGCTATATATTGCACAGAGAACAGTTCTCCAGGTGTTAAGTTCACCTGAATATTTTGTTACGTTTCGTAATGATTTGTACTCAAAACACATTGCCACCAAACGTCCTTAAACATAAAAATGACCATAGGACACAAATAGGAAAAAAACACGGATCAGCAGGGTTTTTAGGGGATGTGCTATTTCAATGTTATCTAGCTGGTTGCCTTGTTTATCTGTCTTGTAAACCCAATGGGGGTTGACATGCACATGCACGACAGCTGGACAAATCGTGTGCAAATAGTAAGAATATTTATACCTTACCTCGAATATGTGTAGTATTTTAATGATAGATGAGTGAAAATACTGAACACCTTTTCTTGTGTTTTGTTTCCGGTAACACTAAAGCGTTTAATTAAGTTCCCCACTACAACAACTAATGTAACTTACGTTCCGGGTGGAATATTTGGTTCCTATGTTTCTAACCTCTACCGCCACCTACTGAAAATGTATTGTCGCCTTAGAGTGGTTCCCAACCGTTTTCGAGTTACTGTACCACCAAAGGAATTTTGCTCTGCCCAGAATAACCCTGAAATAAAAACTCATGTTCCAGCAAGTCTATGGTTTCAAGAGTCTTCTCAAGTCCCCCCAGGGGTCCTAGTACCTCTAATTGGGAACATAATGCTCTACTACATGGTTTAGGACACGTCCATTGTCCAATTAGGGGTGAACTTCGTTGCCAATTCTCGGTCCTTACTTCAGGGTTGTTGCTGTTGGTTGGTGTCTCTTTGGTTGATGCTTGGCAATCTGGGTGGATTGACTTCCTGCTTGTTGGGCCCTGTCCAGGGCCTCACCATTTGTACCCAATATGGTTTGTGTAACTATTCAGTGTTTCATAACACTATAACCAGCAGTGTCGGAACATGCAATATCATCAGCAGTTTTGTTGAGCATTAGAATGCTATGGTATACAATATGGTTAGCAGATGTACATATCTGTCCAGGTTTTGTAAGATGTGGCATGTTTCTGCAATGTAGTCGGGCAGGAACTCAAACCCTATATTCAGGGGTAATTTAGGTTGCAGAACACCCAGAATTAAACTATTATGTAAAAGCACCCAATACTCAGTCTTGTGGAGACCTTTTAGAAATGTACAACTGTCTAGAGAGGCCTTTCAACAATATAAATGGAAACTCTGAACTGATTTCAAGCAAATCTATGGGCCATGAAGAAAAGCACTGACCCCAAGGTAATTTAGGACACTGTAGGTCCGGGGACAATTTTTATTATGAGCACAACATCATAGAAGACATTTTCCTCTAACAATTTATATAGACTGCAACACTGTTCAATGCCTCTTGGGCCATATTTGAGCCCAGACCCCAAGCCTGTGTTGGCAGTTGCAGTAAAATACTATTTATAATAACAATTATATAAATGTGCATACTGCATGTCCAATATATAGTATGCTCATTTCCATTTTTATCATCAAGGGCCCCACATTAATCAGGCCTTGCCCACGCCTTCTGAAACCTGAAAGATTCAAGCGCCTGAAAATGTGTGATTTGTTCCAATGATAATTGATGGAACATCCTCTACCAGAACAACATTGTTTGTTAATCATAAACACACGGATGTTGAAAGATGCTACTAACATTTGTTACATAGATCTGGAAATTAGATCATTTGTTACATAGATCAAGGAAATTACAACTATACATTTATTATTCACCCAGTGTATTTCACATCAACTTCAACAGTTCCAGAATCTCATCTTGCGTTGATATTTCATATACATTATCTGCACAGCAAAGTGAACAGATGTCAAAGCAAACAAGAGATTAAATCACTATAACAGTTTAAATATTGTTATACATATCAACACATGAATTACACAAATTCAAAACTAAATAAATATGAATACATTTTAAACAGCTGAACATTCTATTTGCCCCAGTTGACTGAATCACAAGACTGGTGAACAAGACTACTGCAGGGCAGACATGTTCTGCTTCACTTCTCCTGGGTCAGCCAGGGAACACTCCAGGATACTGCATCTCATTCCACTTCTGGATTTGAAAGATGGAGAAATCTGAAAAATAAAACAAAATGGGAGAGTACAATTCACATTCAGCTCAGAATTCTAAGAAATATATTTGAAAAGCTGCCACAGACAGGTAAAATGAAAACATTTTCAAAGCTAGTCAGTATAATGGACATACACACCTTAAAAAACACTTTGCATCTTTCTAAAAGAAACTTCCATTTAATTGCGATTCGCTCATCCTCTGTTAAATTGGCAAACTCATTGTGCTGCAACAAAAGAGAGTTGGCTGCATTATTTGGTGTTGTTAACTATGGTCAACATTGGGACAAAGCCAGGATAAGCCCACTCATAATCTAAACTGAATATTCTACTCACAGAGCAACCCAAGGTCTTCTCTGCTACAGTGCCATTTAGGGAGCATGACTGCAGTGTTCCTGTGTGATCCGTCACATCCACCAGAAGATCAAATCCCGTGGTCAGCGTCAGAGGATGGTCTACCCCAGGGCAGGCTGTATTGGAGCAACTTTGACTCTCTTCGTTCACCTGGTACCTGCATTTGGAACTGAGCAGGGTTGCGATAACAGTGAAAAGGCTAGCGCCAATATTGAAATAAAACATCAATGGTAACAGCATAGTTAAGTTTCAACAAGAAAAAAAACGATTTAGAATATAAGTACAGATTAATTCAACGATCATGTGTCCATGCGCATCACTGTCAAAACGTACCATCGGCTTTTGATGACTTTGGATATAGAGCCGTCTAGATCCAGCCTGGAGATGAAACTGTACGTGATTCCACAGAACACCTCAGTATTCTCCTGGGCTTTGACTTTGAGCTGACTCACTGTGTATACATCACTGATAGAATCCACTGAAGAGAGGATAATAGTGTGGTCAATGACATAGAATCAAACAACTAGGTCGAAGTCTCCAATGTAGAACAATGCCGATGCAATCACAGCTGTTACCTACCAGGCACACCTCCAAGCCTGTCATCCTCATGCAACACACCAGACTCAGAGACCTCGTTGGCATAGTTGAACAGAAGGCTGGCTTCCTTTGTGTCTAATGACAGAATTACATTCATTGCACATAATTGTTACTGTATATTTATATATAATTTTTGGTTGTCTGTCTCAAAATTTTGAAAAACAATATTTGACAGTCTCTTAAGGCAGAAAAGGAGCATATGTTGTAAGGAGAAATAATCCAGATGAACTAATATCCTTACCAGGGTTAACAGTGATGATGGTTTTAGAATTGACTGTAGCTGTCATGCAGTTGCGGAAGCTGTCATAACCAATCCTAGCATCTGAGATGAAAAGCACTGAAAGTACAGAGTAAGACTGAAATATTTTAACTGCACCATAGCTTTGCATAATACCTTTTAAACACAAATTCCCCAGATTTCCATTTTACAAAGAAACAGAAAATACGTTTCCACTGTATACAAACCTGTTTCTCTTGGTATCAGGGTCTGGACTAGTTGAATGGCTTCTCTGTCCCAGCTGTGTCATAGAGGTTATGGTTACTCAGGAGACAGGGATATACAGTGACGTGGGGTACAGTGGTGCTACGTGGGTAATGCTTTACTCCTACCATACTAAGGGAAAAGATGTGACAGAATCATCGAAGAGTTTTACTTCCAATCTCTGTCCTTTGCGCCCATCTGCCGTGGTGAAATACTTTATCTCTGCAACCTGGTGTGCAGTAATAGTGGTTTAAACTTAGATTGGACATACATAGTTGGACATGTGATTTACTAGAGACCAGTTTGTGGATCCTATACTACCCATCCTTTCCCATTATTAACACATATCACAATAGAATGATAATAAGTATTTATATAATACAATATATATAATCACTCTCGGGTCTTACTGAGCGAACGGCAGCGAGTATGTTAATGACATTCCCGTCTAGGCTCTGTCCATTGGCCATGATGTCTCCCAGAGAGTAGAAGTCTCTATAGTCCTTCACAGGAAGGTGTAGCAGAGGCAGCAGCCTGTTCGTAATCTCTATGTCTGCACATATCGACAGCTTGGAGTGTGCCTCACTTACCAGCAACCTGTAAAAACTGAGACAAAAAATGCTTTTGCTAGTTGCCTTGCTAAGAGTATATTAAGGTATCGAAGGGGACCACTATTTTACTATTCAGTACCTGGGAGTGGAGGGGCAGAATCGGTCTTCTTTTTCAGAATCTTTTGTTGCAACTAAAGGATTTTCTATTATAACTGAAAGGTATAAACAATATTAGGATGTAACCACACACTGCATGATATATCGTCAGTGCTTGACTTGGGCCGGAATGGTCCAGAACAGCTTTCTGGTACTTGTAATTTTAGGCGAACTGCGTTCCAGATCCTTCTTTAGGGCAAGCCATATTAACACACATTTTCATGAATACAATTTAATGTGCGGTTGGTCAGTTCCTGAACTTCATCCCAAGTCAAATGCTGCATATAGTATTAAATAATGTCAGAAATAAAAGGTAGTGTATAATCTCACCACAGTCTCCTATGCTGAAGCTGTTAGAGAGCCCATTTATGTATCTATCATTGCCCCATGAGGAGACATTAATGAAATAGTCTGGGGAGTCCTTGATTGTGAAGCCAAAGGTGAATCTGTCAAAACCAATTTCTGAAAGTAGAAAGAGTTCAACTAAGAACGCTGCCAGAAGAGGGTGATAGTGACCAAGACATACACTTGAGCACTGTAGGCATGCCAGGGGACAAGTCTATCCTCGGCTAACAGAGGCAAGAGGCCAACAAATGGAAGGCAATCCATAATTTGATACCAGTGATGCAACTTCATTACTGTAGAACTTAGAAGTTGTATCTGGACTATTTCATGCTAGGTACTAGCATACAAATATTGGAAAAATATGCATTATTGAAGTGAATCCTCAACTTTTCCTGTCTGGAAAGCTTTTGACATCAGTTTTTCCAATGATGACCCCAGCCACTCTCTGAAAAACAGATTAAATCAATAATCTCTACTCATAATTTAAACATAATTTGTTGTAGACTTGTCTTGACAGTTAACCTCACTTCGAGGTTCAAACTAGGTAATAAAATCAAGACATATTTCTATTAAATGCATCATATCACGCGACTCACCGGGTGTGTGGTGTTTGGATGTAAATCGGAAATGGGAACAAAGTCCTGAACTTGCCCGTTGTATGCCATTTAAATAAGGTGTCTCCACTTCCAAGGTGGAGAAGTTCCTATGATAAGATTAATAGAAAACTCCTGTTAGCTCTCCTACCTGTGTGCTTTAGTAAATTATTGGCATTCGTGCTGCAATTGGAGTCGCTAGTCAGCAGTTGCTGGCCTGTTTTCTACCGTTTCTATCGGACAATCAAGGTAAAAATCAAGTGTAAGGCAAAAAATATTTTCTCTGTCAGAATTAGAAAATGTGAATAAAAATGCCATTAAAAACAAGTATTGTCAGAAATATTCGTGAGAAAAGTCAATGAGATTACCAGGTTTAATTCGAGTAGGCTCCTATTGCTTTTCGCGGCAAATGTAGACGGAGGATCTCGAGCCGTGTGTAGTCAACCCAATGCACGCGGCCTAGAATGTAAACGGGGGCAGCCGACGTTTGATACAAAGATAGTGTGGTTGAAGCGTAGTTTCTTTCGGGCGGCATATACTGTACTGCTATTGCAGATATTCTTGAGTCTGCATTAGGAAAACATTATTTTGCAAATCCATAAACAGGATTCAGTCAGTCAGTGTTGTATTTCATGATTATGTGCTGCTTCTTTGAATATAGGGCTCTTACAGGACTTCCTGTCACCTTGTAATGTCTGTCTTCACCTCCCCCACTCATTTATAAATAAATCAATATCAACAGCATCCAAGGGGTTCTGCCTCCTCATTGGGAAGTTTTATGACATGTGGTTTTGATTTGATTACATTCCATAGGCTATTGACAACTTTGACCTAGTTCTTGACATGGAGAATAGGTTGACTGCAATAGCCTGCTACGCCATGACCTTCTTGAGACTGAATCTCAGTAATAATTACACCAGCACAATGTAGCCTGCAGTATTATGTAGACCACACAAAAACAGAAGACCCACATTATGTATTTTTACAGAGAGGGGCTTCATAATTTGTATATCGGTAAGTATATCTTAATCACTGGCCTTTGTAATTTACTATCAGGTAAGCCCCTAGGGACAGTATAGACAAGCAAAGGACTATGTGCATGGCCTAACATGTGTCAATCTGGACATCCTCAATTTGAGATTTCACTCTCACTTCCCAGCTTGACATTCTTATACAATACCGTTTAATACACCTTCCAAAGAAAAGTCGTGCACCTGAACAAACACACACAGCTGACAGGAACAATGACAAACTGGCAATGATGCACAGGTGCATTCTACATGTTGAATATCAAAGACTTCTTTCGCACGGCCTGTCTGTTCTTTCCGTGGCATTGACTTCTAGATGTTTCCATTACAAAGCGGGGATAACATTAGTGCCTCAGGCTACGCTATTGTCCCTATTTTCAGGGCTAGGATGATCCAACCTGTCTCTAGTCATTGGTGTGTGTATTTGATGAGACAGCTCTGACAGCTCCTCCCTTCACCAGATGCTAGGAGTTGCTTTGATACACTAAGCCGGAGCTGGAACACGATACAGTGTGTTACACAGCTGAATGGATATCAAAAGGTGTAACTGGAAACCACATTCAGGTTATCGTCAGCCTAGTGCTTCACTGTAATCCTTGTTGCTGTGTTTTGTGTTTTTATACATCTGTTTTTGGCAGGTTTTCCTACCTTGTATGGTGTTGTCTTTTTTATTGATTGTTATTTTTACACAAACGTTAACATTTTAAATTAATTTCATGCATTACACTAAAGTGTACTTTAAAAGCATTTTCTTTTAAATAGGTTAAATGAAGGCAGAGTATACTATATGCAGTAACTGGTGTTAGTTATAATGATATGGTATTATATGTGAAAAATAATTATATAATTGTTATATGTAACTTATCTTACAAATAATTACTTACAAGTATTGGCAGTGATCAACATTATAATTCTATGCAAAAGCATAAGGCAGAATTTGACGGCAAATTATTGATTTGCAATTTTGTCACATAGCAAATTAAAATTTCATTAGGCATTTCCTAACCGTGTTTGTTATTCCATTGATCACACAGGATTCTAAGTGACACAAAAATAATTATATGAAATCTACTATTTTCTATTGCATGTTTTATTCATGCATACGGCACATGTATATGCATTTTTGATTCAGCCTTGTATCCTAACTTCTACATTATTATTCATCATATGTGTTGATTTACAAAACATATCTATCACTTAATGAATTATAAAAATATTACTTGTGAGTTACGCAGGAAATGTGCTGGCTTTTAATCAAAATTCACATATGGAATGCTATGTGATTGGCTGTCACCTCGTCAGAGTGTCAGCTCCTATAAGTTCACATCAGAGATGGCCTGAGTGGCCGCTGACCCTTGGCCCTTGACCTTCCTGAACTAATCAAATTACTATTTTTGTGGTCTGGGGGGCAGCAATGTTACAGCTGACCAGCCCACACTTTGGTCCATATGATCCACTGGGACTGTAAAAGTATTTATACCAACACAGTTTTTATCTTGGTTATGACAAAAAATCTCACTCAGTAATGGGAAAAACATTTTAAACCGATTTTATTACTGAGAAATATTACTTAATTTCTCATGGTTTTCTCTTGTTACTTAGCAACAGACATGGTGATCAATATGTTTGGAACATTGAATTGCAATGAAACAATATCATATCACAATACATATTCTAAACATTTGGGGGACAGCTGTACAAAACAGCCAAATAGAGCATGACATTACACGACAGTGTAATCGAAAAGTATACAGTATTCATATACTACAGCTTTCAGACAGTCAGCATTTAGGGATTGAAGCATCCAGTTATAATTAAACCATAAGGCATGAGTGGGGTGTCGTAATGGACAATATAACATGGTTAAGAGCTGTTCTTAGGCACAGTACATTGCAGAGTGCCTGGATACAGCACTTAGCTGTGATATATTGCCAATAAACCACGACACCCTGCCTCCCCCAAGATGTATTTTTGCTATGATAAAACAGCTAATAACACGACTACAACCATATGATGTTCTATATTAGGTTTATAACAGAAAAAAAGCTTATTACGTGAATTTGACAAAGAACATAGTGGTGCACGTGGTTGTTCTTGCCCAACTGTATGCAGTTTGCTGTGTGTGTGTGTGGTGTGACTTTTGGGTACTTGTCTAAATGCCTGCTACCCCTGCTGGTGATGTTTTCAAGGCCTTCAGGACTACACTACATGGAGCCATTGAATCCAGCTGGGAGCTTTAGCAGAACAGTGCTCTCTGTCTTTCGTCCATCATGTCTATTAGACCTGGTATTACTTTGGCTGAGCTCTTATTAATAAGGTGCTGATGAAAACCAGCGCAGAGGCAGTGACATTACACTGCATGATGTCAGCAAACACCACATCAATGCTGAGTCTTTTGCTGGTGTAATTATAGGTTTGTGTCTGTGTGCACGTATGTGCATGCAAGCGAACTAGCGTGTGTGTGTGTGTGTGTGTTAGTGTGTGTCTGCTTGGCATGCTTATACAATGCATTTGTTTACACCTGTGAAAACGAAATTACTCAACCCTCACTGTTAATTCCCTGGAAACAGAGCTCCAACTTGAAATTATTTGACTGTCAGTATAAAGTTATGGAAAAAGATGTCCCTCCAGTTCTCATCTTTGCTGTGGAAAGACTAGTGCGGTATTTTAGAAACATCAAAGGTTCATTATGTCTTTATCTGAGATGTCTTCAGAATCTGTGTTCTTCACCAATCCTGACAGACAGAATTATCTCGCTTTGAGTTTGACCCCTCGTTTTTCAATAAAACATGCCTTTGAAGTCTCAAATAAGAGGGAACACACATTTGTTCAATTATATTTCAGGAGAATATTTGAAACAGAAGCTTTCATTTCTCTCTACTGCATGTGTTCTACTGAACAATGAGTCCATTTAGAACACAAAAAGTGTGTGTGGGGGGTTCTGTGCACTGGGAAAAGTTTTACCTATATTATACTTTTAAGTAATATATTATTCAGTATTTTCTAGTAGGATCTATCTTTCCTTAAAAGACAATCTACTGTATATATGGTTTTTCTTTGCATTTACTAGAGCCCAGATGCCTGCATGGATGCCTAGAGCATGTGTTCCTCAGGGGGATCAACTCAAAACACTGTTCATCTCCTCAAGACATAACACGCTCTATCTTTGTTAAATCCGTCCAGGTCTCAAGTGGCTCATCAAAGATGGCTGTGTTGCACTGGAAGGAATGCAGAGGTGGAAATCTATTGCTGTTTTTATTGTTTATGTGAAAATAATGGTAAAATATGGAATCCTGTAGTAGCAAGCATATGTTCCTCTCAAAACAACTAAATGTCTTGCTAATTTTCCCCTTTACATTACTTCAGAATCAAACTCTGCTATTAGATGGAAAGGGTTGGCCTCGTCTGTCTCTTTCAGTTAATCTCCTACTCCATGGTATGGTGGTACTGGTTGTTATGCCACATATGGTAACAATCACATTCTGTTATAGGCAACCCTTCATGAAGCATTATTAACAGTGTGGCTTTGGGTTTTAATAAAAAGCATGGAAGGAATTATGGACTTATCCCATTCAAGTACAGCAAAAGTGTGGCCAAAAGTCATTCCAGGGATTGGAGAGATGACAGAGTGAAGGAATTTGACTGGTGGAAGCGCAAGGCTTCCCAGTAATTACCAACCAGGCCCTTGGGATTCATACAGTGGTTAGGGAGGAGAACACTCAAGTTTACAGACATCACAGAACACAGCGAGTCTACAGACATCACAGAACACAGCGAGTCTACGGACATCACACAACACAGCGAGCCTACGGACATCACAGAATACAGTGAGCCTGCAGACATCAGCCAGAACACACAGCTAGCCAATGTATATCAGAGACAGATCACACATTGAGTCAGACACTACAGACCCTGGACAGGCTCCTCTGAATTTAGATAGTGAAAGCACTAGGAGGTGCCAATAAAACTGTCTTTGTGGGTGGGCAGAGGCAATCTCATCCCTGTTACAGGAGTGAGTGACATCTCTGCCCTCAAATCAGCTTGAAGTGTCATGTTAGACCTACAGCATGGCAGGGTGGGCCCTGGCTCCACTGTCCCTCATAGACTGTCTGGGCCATGTTATATTGGACCACTAAATGAAGTCCTTATGCCTCGCTGAGTGTCATGTTGTTACTGGTCTCAAAACTGTTTTTGCATTAAAATCTGTTGCAGCAAAGCAGCTGTTGTATTTGAAGTCGTGTACTTGAGCGAGCAGGGTCGACACAATGATTTATCTTGGAGATACAAAAATTACGATTGTAAAGGGGCAACATACAGTTATTTTGGAGAAGGATGCAATTGTATAAAGTACATTCAATTAAACAGGAAGATTAAAACTATAATAAATTGAAGGGTATTAATTAGTAAAAATCTACACTTATATCTCTATGGATTATGATGGAAAAATAGTCTGGATTCAGCGACTCCTGGGGAGCTGTCTTGTTACATCAGATGGGGCAGCTATGGCTACTGTTCAGTCTTATCAACGGGGCCATCCTGAGTAAGTGCAAATGTACTGCTCTTATTAACTGCACACTCTCTGTCTCATTGATTTCCATTGGTCTGAACACGCCAATGTGTCAGCTTGATCCAGCAAGATGGCGCTGGCAAGTAGCTGTTAGAAATGCATTGGCATGTCATTCTATGTGAAGATACATTTACATTGTTAAAAGACACACAGTTAAACACACAGTTAAACACACACACACACAAACACACACACACACACACACACACACACACACACACACACACACACACAAGCCTCCCTTGTACCCTTATCATTGGAAAAACATCAATATAATATTACCTGTTCTTTTAGTTGTGTATTGATCACTGCTAGCCCTGTGTCCAGTCGTGTGTGGCTTACGATGTGTTCTATTACCTGAGGCTGCATGTTGCTCTGTCAGATAGTGAAGCATTAAGACCATCAGGCCCTCATGACTGCCTACTGATCGATGGCTGGGAGTGTGAAGTGTCTCTGATTGCAACGTGGGTCGTATCACTGATTGTAAGTGAACCTATCGTTAGGGGAGGAGTTCTCCTTTGGCACTGTTCAGCGTGTTACACAGTAGGTTGTATAGATACTCCATGACCATGGGCCTGTGATTGAGTGACTGTCATTTTGCAATTGTCTGTCTTTGGACATCTCAAAGTTTCGGGCAATACCAGTGTAATTAGGTTGATCTTTGTCATTGTTTGGTTTTTGGCATTTATCAAGTCACAGAATGTCAGTGATTGACTTTCGGGGGACAGTTATCCTTAGCATGCCTTCCTTTGAAGAGTATGCTGTAGCAGACAGAATACATTATGCAGCAAAAAGTCACCCCAGAATTGGGCCAGCGTGTCTGAGATGTGCAGCATGGATGAGCAGATAGGTCGGATTTTGTTCTGGTGAACAATAAGTAGTGGTGTTAACTGATCCTTGGTTATCCTCATATTTTTCAAAGAATTATTTTACCAGGATAGTTAGCTAAGAACAAATTCGTATTTGCATCAATGACCTGAGAGCAATTAGGGATAGAATGACACGTGTTTCTCCCTGCCAGCACAGGGAATTGATCTGGCAACGTTATTAATGGTTCAGTGCTATAACCTGGGCAACATGGCAGCTCTAAGACAGCTCACACAAATAGTGAAGCAAATGGTGTCTGATCATGATGGCTTTCGATGATTGTCCTGTCTATGGACATTATCATTACTGTGTGTGTGTGT
>JACXGJ010004693.1:0-35068 GCA_016801105.1 Esox niger
GCGAGATATGGCATGTAAACATGAACCATTGATCTGGCAGGGGTGAGATGGCAGGGAGCTGTATTTGACTGTGTGGTGATTAGGTGACTGGGGACAGGTGTGTGAGTTGGTGATTGGTGACAGGTGTGTTAGGTGTGTACTGAGTTTCTGGAGCGTGGGCGCCCTCTGCTGCGCACTGGCGGAGGCGGGGACGTGACAGGAAAGGGTCATAGCAGGGCATCAACCCAGCAGCAAGACAGGTATCTGCTCCTTTGTGCAAGTAGGAACAGGAGGAGCAATGCCAGAGCCCTAAAAAATTACCTCCAGCAGGCTACTGGTGTGCATGTTTCTGACCAAACTGTCAGAAACTGACTCCATGAGGGTGGAATGAGGGCCTGATTTTCTCTAGTGGGACCTGTGCTCACAGCACTGTGCAGCTCTATTGGTATTCGCCAGAGAACACCAGAATTGGCAGGTCCAATATTGGCGCCCTCTTCTCTTCACAGATAAAAGAAGGTTCACACTGGGCACATGTGACAAACAGGAAAGAGTCTCCACGTGCTAGCCAACAGTACCCTGACTACTGTTAGGTACCGGGATGAAATCCTCAGACCCATCTTCAGACCTTACGCTGGTGCAGTGGGCCCTGGGTTACTCCCAGTGCAGGACAATCCCTGGCCTCATGTGGCCAAGGTTTGTAGACAGTTCATGGATGACGAAGGCATTGATGCCATTGACTGGCCATCACGTTCCCTAAACCTGAATCCAACTGAGAACCTCTGGGATGTTATGTATTGGTGCATCCGACTACACCAAGTATCACCACAGACTGCCCAGGAGCTCACTGAGGCACTGATCCAGGTCTGGGAGGAGATCCTCCAGGACACAATCCACTGTCTCATCAACAACATGCCCAGATGTTGTTGGAAGTACATGCAGGCATATGGGGGTCATACACCCCATATGCCTGCACACTGAGTCACATTATGAGTTGCCGTGATAAAATTCACACAAGTTGGAACAGCCTGTGATTTCAATTGTTTACTTTGATTTGTGAGTTTGAATCCAGCCCTCAATCAGTTGGTGATTTTGGTTTCCATTGTCTGTTGTTATGTCATTCTGTTCTCAACGAATTACACCATGTACAGTGAAGATTTCAATCTTTAAGATCTTTTGTTCATCTAGACCCGATGTGTGATTTGAGTGTTCCCTTATATTTTTGTGAAGTGTATATTGACTCAAATGTTAAACTCATCTAATCTGACATATTGTGTGACTGGCTGGTGCTGGTCATTGTTCCCCAAAAATCTGTAAATATGTAGGTATACGAATAACATATAATATTGGAAACCATTTGTTCTAAAGCTTTATGATGCTAGTTATTTGTTTTTCTCAACTTTTAACAGACTGGAAAGCTGGAATTCACTAAGTCATTGTTGTCATCATAATATAGTCACATGCATTTCACATGCAATATAGTCACAACCAACATATACCAAAACTGAATAACTAAACATCAGAGTTTTACCCTGATTGTACAATGCATTTGGAATTGCAATTCCTTTCAGCATCAGTGTCTTAAATTCTAGAAACGCGCCTGGACCCACCTGCTTTGGACGACAATGCTGTCTTGATAGAGGCGATCAAACATGCATATCTTCAGGTCAATGCATGGCTTTACCACCCACACAGGCACGCACACAGCTGTCCCTTGAACTACAATGGATATCTGTGAATAAATGTATACAGACACCATCAATCTAAACAGGTGACATGTTCATCTCGTTAAATATTATTTAAATAACATAAAATAAAATAAATAAATGATTGTGCACTACAAAAGGTGCATTTGTAAAACATAATTTGTTTGTTGAAACATTCAGCTATGGTTAAACATTTTCAATCTTATTGTGACTATGATAACACTTTATTTAAAAGTACACATATTAATCACTAATTAGTATTTTATATACTGTTCATATACTGTAAGTAAATAATATCAAGTGTTATTTCCTATGAATTAAGACTTAGACAAGATTATAAGTCTTACGTTATTAACCAATTATTACTATATTATAGCTAACAATGAGAGTAAGGACTATCACATTACAATGTTTGAATAGGAGAATACATACCTAAGTCCCTAATACATGGCTAGTAACAAAGATTAATTATTTACACTTTACATTACATTTCAGTCATTTAGCTGACACTTCATCCAGAGTGTCTTACAGCATATATTTTCATACTGGCCCATGAAGGTAATTGAATTCACAACGTGGTTTAAGCAAGCACCACCCTTTTACCTAGTGAGCTACAGGGATTTTATAAACTAGTAATCAGATGCAAAGTAGTAACTTGGCTTCTAAACTGAAACAATCACACTGTTGGCCTAGTGCTAGTTCTGTCACTTGTGACATTATGGATGTAGACTTACTGACTGACAGGCTGGGTCAGAGAACTTGATACAGAAGGACATCTTTGCCTTGCCTGGAATGGTGGGTGTGAACACAACCTCCAACTTGAGACTTTCAAATGGGCCCAACTCTCCCTCTCTGACCTACAGGGATGGGATGATCTATTTAGGGCACAACAAACACCAGCAATCTGGAGATAACATTCAGGATACCATTACAAAACCACCTAAAATTTGGGGGAGAACCTAACGGCAGTTTTATTTACATCATAAAGTGCAATATCAGGGGGAAATTATATAAAACTAATTGTGGAATATATTCACAACTATAGCAAGTTTTTTATTGTATTAATTACACAGATTTTAATGTAGTATCCCACATTTCATGATAATGATTACAATGGTAAACTTCAAATTAAATTGAATCAACCTAGCCTATTCAGAGCATCACAAGCTACTTTATAACAAAGGGATTTCGGTTACTCAATAACAACACCACCCAAAAAAATGTGCAAATACTCTGGTACCATAATGAGAATGCATAAATCATGGAATATCTGATACGAACAACAGCTTAAAAACGAAAGCAACTTAATCAGCCATCTTCCTGCAAGCACAGGCAATAATGTCCTACACATACAATACAACAAACACACATTCACATACACAAAGAGAAAGGGCAGAAGGAGAAGTAATGGAACATTACCCCAGAGAGAGGAATAATGACTAATGAGCCCAAAACGAGCCCACAAGTACACCGGGCCACAGGAAACACATTACACTGGTACACAGACCCATCATAAAAGGACTGTGTGTGTGTAAAAAATGTTGGCTTGAAGCTTTCATGTTTGATGTTCATATCTTTTCTTTGTATGTGTTCATTCAGAATGTTACGCATTCAAACACAATGTGCAAAGCAGACATTTATATACAGAACTTAATAGGTTCAAAGGCCCAGTACTTCTCCGATTGTGATATCGGTGCTGCTGTATGAGGGCTCCTCCATGACTGGCCTTCCCTCCTGCGGTTTTGAGGCTATGGTGCGACTTCCTGTGTCAACCTCCACACCCCCCAGGATTTCTGACACAGCAGGTGTCTGGGTCTCTGATTTCACACACCAAACACACACACGTGGGGACTGAATACTTTTGCAAACATAGTGACTACATTTTTTCTTTGTAGTTTTTTTTTACAAATATTTCATAACATAAAACCAATGTCACCATACAATAATTTCACTAATCAATTCAGCAAACAGTGTAGGGTAAAAAAGCATGAAAAAATCCAATGTCAAAAACTTTGTTCCTTTTGTTTAAAAAAAGGGCATAAACAAAGAGGCTATGACTACATTCCCATTTACTCCATTGTACACATCACTCAGATTATTATAATAAATATATTCTGCCATGAGTATGTACATTTGGGCTACATACTGTAAATATATAGCCTACACACCAGTCTACTTGATAGCAGATAAATATATTGGATGCAAAGCTTGTAATCTTCACACCAATGCTGACATGAGGGAAGGGCCAACTTTAAGGACACTTTTTGTTCTACATTTCTCTAATTACTGGTTATTTTAGAAAAACTATTAAATTGTTTTTAGTTGTGGAAATCTTACATACGAGCACAGTAGCTTCTCCAACCTCGCTACCTTAATAATCTGAGTAGTCAGAAGGCATTTTTAATGCATTTGTATTTATTTTTCCCCTTACATTTTGTGACATCTAATTAGTGTTTAAGGTCCTGCTGCATTGCAGCAACTCCCAGTGGCTTTGAAAGAGTTGATGTCAAGATACATGTCTTCCTGGTTCTTATCAAGCTTCTCGCTTAACCTGGTAGTTGAGAGCAGAATCTTTGCATGCCACAAGAAACCACCTCTCCGGCAGTCTATCAATATAACTAGAGTGCGACGAGACAACTATATTCCATTACTAACTCAACTGATGCTGGCCATTTTCACCGCTCTCAGTGGTACCTCTGGTCTCACAATGCAGCGAAATGCAAGGCAGTGATTTCACCACTTCACTATTTTGGGGCCTTGCATTTGAAAACCAAACAGGCTTTTGTGTTTCATTTACCTGACTGTTTGTAGGAATCTGAGCCCAGCAGAGTTTCCTGAGTCTCTGATTTGAGATGTTTTGTGTCCTGTAAGTCAGGGCTCTCCTGGCTGGCAGAGGCTGCGACTACGGAAGTGCTCCTGTCCTGTGAAAGCTATGCACAGTTGCACACAGACAATGACACACCACTAAACATAGGAGTATCTACTGGAAAGAATCACATTTGAGTGCACGCTGGTTATAATACACTAGAATTACAGTCCTACTGAAAACACTTTGTGGTTAATAACTGATCAAATACATACAGCTCTGGAAAAAAAGAAGAGACTACTACAAAATGATAAGTTTCTCTGGTTTTACTATTCATAGGTATGTGTTTGAGTAAAATTAACATTTTTGTTACAAATATTGTCATTTTGAGTATATATTTGTAGAAAATAACAATTGATCTGTCATGATTTAAGGAGGGAGACGGAGGCAAGCGCAGAGTTGAAGGGGTGTTAATGAAAACAAAAGGGAAATCAAGCATGGATAGGAACCATGAACATGAAAGTTCTCCGGTGGCAACTGGCGGGGGGATCAGGAGCCGGCGGATGTGGATCAGTTGGAGCCGGTGGAGGCGGATCAGTGGGAGCCGGTGGAGGCGGATCAGTTGGAGCCCGTGGAGGCGGATCAGTTGGAGCCGGTGGAGGCGGATCAGTTGGAGCCCGTGGAGGCGGATCAGTTGGAGCCGGTGGAGGCGGATCAGTTGGAGCCGGTGGAGGCGGATCAGTGGGAGCCGGTGGAGGCGGATCAGTGGGAGCCGGTGGAGGCGGATCAGTTGGAGCCGGTGGAGGCGGATCAGTTGGAGCCGGTGGAGGCGGATCAGGGGGAGCCGGTGGAGGCGGATCAGGGGGAGCCGGAGCGTGGGCATGGTCAGGAGCCGGAGCAGGGACAAGGGCAGCTGCAGGCCGCAGAGCAGGTACAGAGGCGGCTGCAGACTGTGGAGCAGGTATAGGGGCGGCTGCAGGCCACGGAGCAGGGAGTTGGGCATCACCGAAAGGCCAGCCTACAGCCTGGCCAGACCACACAGAGTTGGGGAGGCTGAGGAACAGGGCATTGAACCAGGATGGACTCAGGGTGGCTCGTTGCTGATTTTGGCTTCACCAAGGTCGTTACTGGGTAGAGCTTTGGGGTGGCCACTGGGTTGGCCAACGCTCCAATGGGTGACAGTAGGGGTTCTCCTCCTTGGACTCCGGCCATCCGAGGAGTTCCCCTACCGTCCACCTCTGCTGCCTCCATTTCGTTCGGTCAGTCCTTCTGTCACGCATTAAGGAGGGAGACGTAGGCAAGCGCAGAGCTGACGGAGTGTTTCATGATAACAAAAAGGAAATACAAAAACCGAGGGCCTTGCACTACAGAATCAAGCATAGATAGGAACATGAAACGCAACAACACACACAGGGCGTGTGATCAGGGAGAGCCGGAGGATCAGGGAGAGCCAGCGGAGGAGGATCAGGGAGAGCCGGAGGAGGAGGATCAGGGAGAGCCGGAGGAGGAGGAACAGGGAGAGCCAGAGGAGGAGGATCAGGGAGAGCCGGCAGAGGGTCAATAGCGAGAGCAGACAGAGCATTTGGTTCAGGTAATCACATAATCAGTACCTCATTAAGTAAAATGAGGTGTGCCTGTGTTGGAATTTAACAGACACTGGAAGGGAATGGCTTTCATACATGTAGAGATGCTGATTTAAGAAATTTGAAGTATCTTAATTTTTTCCAGAGCTGTACATTTCTTGCCATCAATCTAGACATAATACCCCATACTTAAAAACGAAAACACGTTTGTGCCAATTTATGAATTGAAAAATTTTAAATAAATAATGTACATAAGTATTCAGTCCCTTGGCCAAGACACATCAAATTGATCTCAGACGCAACCTGTATCCTTTCATCATCTTTGTGATACCTATAGAATTTAACTGGAGTCCACATACGGGAAATTCTACTGATTGGACATAATTTTGAAAGTCACACACCTATCTATAGTGTGCACACCTGTCTGTAGGGTTCCAGCACTTTACAGTGCGTTAAATAGCAAAAACCAAGCAATGGATTTCAAGGAACTCTCTGTAGGCCACTGAGATTGAATTGACTTGAGTTATATATCTGGGTAGAGGTTATAAAATATTTTTCCTAAAGCATTGAAAAATCCCAGGAACACAGTAGGTTCTGATGTTTTGAACCACAAAGACTCTTCCTAGACCTAGCTGTCTGGCAAAACTAATTAAACAAGAAAAAGGGCCTTGATCATGGAGGTGACCAAGAACCAAATGGCTATTCTAACATAGCTTCAGAGTTTTTCTTCAGGGATGGTAGAACCTGTCAGAAAGACAACTATGATCTCTCGAGCACTCCATTAATCAGGCCTTTATTGTAGTGTGGCTGGAGACACTCTACCATGAGAACCACTCCTGAGTAAATGGCATACGACAAGCTTAAGAACTATGAAATATATTTTCTTAGGACTGAATGACAAGAGCTACCTTTAGCAAACACGAGGTATCATTCATCACCTGGCAAATACTATCCCAACTGTGAAACATGTTGGTGGGATCTGATCTGTCGATCAGTGGAATGATGTAATTCAAATTGGAATTGGATTTGGCTTCATAATCCTTCACAGACAAATGGGCATCAATAATCTTTCTTCTGAGTGCGTTACCACACACCCATATGGTTGGGACCAAAACAGTCCGGGAATCTTTATGGAAGGCTGCACCCTCCCATGATACTCTAATAACTTTCTAATAAATTTCACCTGTTTTGGTGCACCTGATTCTAATATTAGCCATTTTATGTGATGGTAAAATTTGAGGTGTGCATTTCTTCATCTTCATCCGCTTATCTGTTATCTGGTCACGGGGGGCAACAGCTCCAGCAGGGGACCCCAAACTTCCCTTACCCGACCTACATTTGCCAGATCTGACTGGGGGATCCCGAGGCGTTCCCAGGCCAGGGTCGAAACATAATCTCTCCATCTAGTCCTGGGCCAACCCCAGAGGTCTCCTCAGAGGTCTCCTTGCATTTCTGTTTATTTCAATTGCCTGGTTGATCAAATTGGGTTACATTTAGCAATGAATGTGGCTAGAATTTCTCCAAATATATCAAAAAAAAGATTCAGAGGGTGTACAAACTTAAACGTAAACATTTATAAAAACGTGCTTTCGCTTTGATATTACGGGAAACTGTGTGTAGATTGATGGGGAAAAATTATTCCATGATACATGGAGAAACGTGGAGAAAGTGAATAGGTTTGAATACTGTAAGTCACTGTATATTCTGTACAGTTTATAACTGTTGAATCTGACCCAATGACCGAGATTAGGGTCAGCATCTCACCTGGGTTCTGGCAGAGGAGACCTCAGTTTGGACTTGTGGCTGCAATGAGCTAGGGATGGGGACCACGGTAAAGCGCGTCCCTAAGGCCCCCCTATTGTTCAGTATGATCACCTGGGAAATAGTCTGTCCCACCACATGTGTCCCAAAAACAATAGAAGCGCTATCCACAGACAGCTAGGAGATGCATAAAATGACACACAATGAAAATGGGCATATATACATAAATATGAGAAAAGTACTAGGATGCGAGTACATAATATTTGAACTGTTAAATTCCTAGAAATTAGGATCTAAATGATTGTAATTGTAAAAGTAATACTATACATAAGGAATAGGATGCATGAGTGCATTGCGCAGCCCTTTCAGGAAATGTGCCAAGGGCAGCAGGTTTTACTGTGGTGTAGGATGCCAAGATGAGTGGGCAGTCTCCATAAAAGAAAATGTTTAGTACTCACATCACATTTTTTCATGGTGCATCTGATGGGCACAATGAAGGGGCCTGCTGCTGAGACAAACTGGACCTCTCCAATAAAGTCCTTATTTATCTGGAAGGACATTAACCCTGATCATTTGTTTCTCACTTTGGAGAAAGTAGTTTGTTTGACTGAATGTTTTACATGTTTGACTGACTTACTGAAATGACAAACTCACCATTGGTTGAAAGATGACCTGCATGTCACAGGCCATTCCAGGAGATATAGGACCCGGAGGCTGGAAGCTGAAACAGGAGAGTGAGCTATACTTTAACAAATGGCTTCAAACAACATCCAAATTCAAACAAATTAATCTTATACACAGTGGGACATAAAAGAGCCATTTACATTATGACTAGCAGCTGCCACTTGTACTTCTGACAGATGCTTCAGTGCTATTGCAACAACACAACCATATTCTCCATACTCACTGGAATGTAGAGTACATTGTAGATCCACAAAATGATTACAATGATTTTGACCAGGTCATGATATACATTCTGGATAACAATTCCAGCATTCTCACATACAAACTAATTAGTTGCAGGTACTTGTTGACACAGAAATAAGGATGATAAAAACACACAAAGTGTTTGCTAGTATTAAAATCATATTATACTGTGAGTAAATGTGTAGTTACTCAATTCACTGTGAAATGCAGACTGGCAGGGAAAACCTAGAAAAACACACCATAAAATATTAAACTGCAATGAGTATTTGTTGACATATGCCAGAGAAAGCCCAAAGACCCCCTGGGAACACTCCAAACAACATATCCTGTTTTCAAAAGATTCCAAATGCTAACCAATCGCTGTTGTATTTTAATTAGGCAAAAAATAACCATAAGCATGATAGTGATGACTCCCGCAAATCCCGGCCTGGAAGAGAATGGGAATGTAGATCAGTTTGAAGGTTCTACCTGTATTTAACCCAACCATATCTGAAGAGGTGTGATGAGCTGCTACAGTGAGCAATTAGGATTCAGCAACATGTACAAGGACAGAACAAATAATTTTTCATCTTACTGGCTCAGGGAATTGATCTAACAACCTCTCAGTTACTAGGAAAATGGTCTAACGACCATTCAGTGGGTAAAATGATATAAAGGCTAGGCTACGTGATGCCCTGCTGACTGTGCCTCCCACTCCCAAAGTCATTGCTGGCAAATGTTAGTCACCAAAAGGGCTTCCTAGACACACACTTGAATCTAAAACATGGCTGTCATTTTAAGCTGTCAAGTTAGTTATAACTGGGGTTGGATCATGTGGTTGGAACCACATTGTCAAACTAGTTCCTAGTTAACCAGTATAACTACTATCCTTTCCCAAGCTTGCAAAAAAGGATGTGTGGGAATTTTTTTAGGAAGACAAAAGAGCAGGAAGGACATAGGATGATGCCCTGTCAGATTTGTGGAATCAGGTACAAAATAGACCAAATACAGTTCAAGGGAAGTAGCTTTATTGACCCATATGACCGTATTGTTCAGTTAGAGATCAATATTTCACCATATTTCTACTTACAACCAGAGGGTATTTCTCACTACTCCCATGTCTTAGCTATATAGATTGTTTCTTAGCCAATGTCACCAGGATGTCAGGCAGAAATATGACCACATCTTGGATGCAGAAGAAAGTGGAAATCAATGCAATCAGTTTGTAAATAATGATCAGAAACCAATATTTCCTAGTAAAATAATTGTTTGCATCCATCAGCTATTTAGCTTTTTTTATGACCATCTGCATCAGAGCTTGAGAAAGTACCAAAAATAATGTACATGTTAAATAATTCAGTGACTTGAAGTCATATTGAAGTGTTGAGGTCAATAAGCTAATATTTCTAAACATAGACTGAATTGGCATCCAACATTTTGTAGATTTATCTATCATGGTCATCTTGCACTAGAAATTAACGCTAATAAAGAGTGTGAATTCTTACACATTCAATTATTTGATCTTTTATATATTTGTAATAAATTTCGAAAAATTTGTAGATTTTATTGTTGCTATGTGCTATGAAATAATCAAACTTTTTTGTTAATCAGTGGCAAAATTCCTTATTAAATCAATTTAGATTTCATGTTGTAACACAATAAAATGCGGAAGAGTCCAAGGGGTGTGAATACTTGAGAGGAACTGTATCTCTATGTCTGAAGAGAGGTCTTGGGTCTTTTTTCAGATTAACACAGACCTGCGCATCCTGAGACATTATTCTGTGTATCGCGGCGTCTGTATTGTAGTTTATCAGAGTCTTCAGGAAGTGAGCATTCCACCATCTCAATAAGCCCACAAAAAATACAAATGTATATTTAGATTAAATTACTAATTTATTCATTAGCATTAAAAATGTATTAATCAATACCCTTGCTGTATTTCACAAGGGTTTTTTCCCTATTGTCAACCACAACATAAAATAGCTGTCTCTTAAAGTCTAAAACTGACGACACATACAGTGGCAATTATAACTATAGAATTTATATAAAAATAACATCCCATGAGTTTGGGGACAGAAACTCTGGCACTCTCCAGATTTTTTGTATTATCCCCAGTACATGACTTCTGCAGTCTGTTACATTATACAGATACTGTATATAGCATATATCTAATAATATCAAGTACTAACTTTATATTCAATTATTGAAAATTGCTTTTAAATGTTTCGCTTTCATTTAATAAGCAGATATCATATGTGAACTCTCTAACTGATGCTCCTTGGCATGTTGTCAAAAGTAAAACGAACACTGCCCAAAAAGGGGGATTCTGGAGTATTAATTGGTAGAGACATGGCCATGTATCCTGGCAATCTTCCCCGGACTCGTTGCTTTTTTGGGAACGTGGTACGTTTTCTTCCCTCCTGTCAATCTCCCATGGCTCCACTCTCTCCACCCGCAGGCTCACTGCTCTGCATTAACGATGTGAAACATTGCTACACTTTAGCAGTGTTGTCAAATGAATCACAAAACTTGTTAATGCAAGCTTGAATGTAGTGAACACATTGGACTATGCATTGGTCACATAGATGACAACTATATCTGTGTTTATTTCAATGAGTAATTGGTCTCTCTAATGTTACAGTAGTTGACCAAAAGCTGTAAAGGTAGCTGCGCGAGCTAGCTGACCTATCTGCAAGGCAATGTTACCATTAGTTACCTACACCAGCTAGCTATCTTTGTTGTAATGACGACCAGTGACGCTGATGGGGGGGACAACCGGTAACGTTGTCCAGGGCCCAGGCCTCGTGGGGGGGCCTATTTGGTTGTCTTAAATATTATTTATTTATTAGTCAGTCAATCTTGGTATTTAGTAGTACCTAGCTAAAACATTAAACAATAAACTTTTATGACTTGTTCTATGAACAGTAACATCATTGCTGTTCATAAATTTTTTGGGCCCGTGGTTCGGGTCCTAAACGTTCAATTTTGTCTCGTGCCCTGGGATTCCTGTCAGCCCCCCTGATGACGACTTAGCTTATACAGAAAATAAGTGAGCAGTTTTAAAGGTTAGCAGGTGGAGGCCAGTGGTAAGGAAACTATCCGTTTTAGGGCTATGAGCTACGACAGCAAAGCGGTGGAACATTTATGCAAGCAAACTATTTAATTTTTTTATCTCTTTAATTGCATGTGTATAGTGTGTCATTCCCTAGTAGAAGCTAACAGTATGGTCAAGACATGCCAGAAAAAGGAACTGCATTGGCACATACACAGCAATGCTGGGAAAAGAGAGATGAGAATACATTTTTAGAATTCCAGGGGGCGTTGAAAGAACGACGATGGGCGGCATTTAAAAAGCTGAGCATTTTAACAATTATGTTCCACTATGCAAAGCCTGAACATAGTGGTAATTTGAAAAATGTAAATCAACATTTTAAAACAACAATCCGCTTAAACAAAACACTCAAATCGCGACATTATGCATTATAGATTTGCTGGATATGAAAAGCCTATTTTCCACAAAACATGCATTAATAAGAAGTATTGAATAATATTTCATAAATAGGATCCATTCTAACCATACACATTTATTTTAATCACAAGCACATCTATTGCATGTTAAAAGTAAAATCCAATGAAGTCAATCAAAATCAACCTTTTCAAAAGTGATACTACTGTGTGCTATCGCTGAAATAATAAAGGATCCTCCTTCTGAGTCATAATGCTGGCAGAATATAGGCAGTGGCACAGGCACCCCAGAGTGGGTGAGCTGAGCGGCTCACTAAGAGAGTGGAGTGTGTGTGTGAGAATGTGTAAGAGAGAGGGTGTGTTGGGTGTGTGTGTGTGTAGAGGATATGTGCTGACAGGCCTTGCCGAAGCTCTAACCAGCCCAGCCACGATACACACTGACTGGACCCCGTTTCAGCCGGCAGCAGCCTGGGAGAAAGAGAACTAACTTACTCAGGCAGAAAGAGCAGAGGACCACATAACCACATCAAGAAATGTCTATAACTGGAAAGCAATGGTGTGTGTGACCCACGTGAAACACTCATCCCTCCTTTGTTTTGTGGTTGGGGAGAAAGAATGCTCAGACTGAGAGAACCGCATTATTGAGACTGAGTATGTAGGCTGTGTGAGGGTGTGTATGCTCAAGGGAGAAGTTGCACCAACCTACTGCAACCAAATATCTAGGATCGGATCGCTCAATCAAAACATTCTAAACGATTTGAAAGACTATTAAACATGACCCTAGACCAACTCAGGTGGAGATTTCAGATCATTTCATGTGAAGTGAGACGTTTGCATTAACTGTGTCCTATTTTTCTGAGAATACAAATAAGTGAAGGCAAATGCACATCCAAATAAAGTTTTACATAAAAGGAAAAAGGAGTCTGCCAAATTCATTGGTTTGCAAAACAGTAATTCATTTTCTACTTCTAATTCTGCCATGGACGTTAGAACATAAGGCTCACCTTATAGAAATGACATCAATCAGATCCATGGTGACACCAGTTAACTTGCAATAGTTGGTTGTGTAGCTGACATTTTTCAGGATGACCTTCTTTTTGTAAATCTTTCCCACCTCAAAGTCCTGCAACAGTATATGGACATGTGAAATAAAAAAATAAAACACATCATGAAATAAAATAGCCATATTGTGTGAATTGACTGCACAGTATGAAATCTCTTGTTCAGCAATAGAATACAATGTATACACAAGGCATAGGAGTGTACCTTGAAGAGAACAGTTTCTGGTTTGCTGATGAAAGGTGGGCCTTTGAATCCCTTCCCATGTGTTACTCTTTTACCAGCCACTGGAAGTTTTCCCACTGGCAGCGAAGACATGTCCTGTGTTTTTGGTCGTGTCTGTAATGATTTAGCTTCTTTCTTTGGATAGCTCTGAAATATTACATGTGGAACAAACACCAATTCAGTGTTGGTATAAACATCTGGTTAGAGGGTTGGAGCTGTAAGCAAACAGCTACTAGATCGAATCAGAAAGCAGATAAGGTGAAAAATCGGTTTTCAATCGACTGTGCAACTAACATTAATAAAACTGATATTTACTATTGAAACACAGCAAAGAGAGATAATCGATCGATATTTTTTATTCAAGTTTACTGAAATTAAAACACTTCAGCTTCAAATCAGGAATTAGGAACATGAACAAAACATTTGGAATGTGACGTTGTGTTTCTGTACATGAAATGCTAGACGACGGTGTTCGAGAGGCATTGCGAATGGCATTATCACTTTGGAAAATGTTTAAGTTATTAACATTGCAGTGATTTCAGTCTCCCCCTGAAAATATAAGGTGCTGAATAATGTATGTATATAATTAGACTTTACTTTAATCTCAATCTAATGATGAAAACAATGACAATTTAATCATAATGATTATCAGTATGCTCATCATCCAGGAATAAACTTTTGTTTGGCTGCAGAAAGAGGCAGCATGCTTATCTTTAATATGAACAAAACCGAGAACTCAGCAATCAACCCAATCCTTGTGGGCTGATGTGATGACGACATCATAAGTATAAACTGCATGTGAAAAGTAAAAGAAATCTGCATGACTTCATGCGCACAGATCTAACTGGCTTGAATGACTGTCATTTTCCATTGAAGACCTTCAAGGCACCAGCTAATGAGAAGTGATGTCTGTCGCTTTGGATATCAGGAATGAGAGAGAGGGAGTGGGGAGGACCAGTAGCAATGCAGTTCTAAAGCTATCCAAGACCCTGTTATACAGTACTAGTCCCAATTTACCATTCATTTCTCACTTAGTATTTCATAGCTTCCATGAGACAGTTGTGTTTTAGGATTTACCATCAGCTGGAATGGATGTTTGATAACATTAAAGTACTTAGTGGTTATAATACTCTCATGTTTTCATTTGAGATTAGACAAAATAAGAGAATATAACAAAGCATTACATGTATTCTCAAAATGATTGAATGTGTTTGTTGGTAAAACATGATTATAATAATTGTTAAATGGTACCAGGTGGACTTGACATGACTGGTCCCACAATCCAGTAAACTCAGGCTGTGCAAAGCTCTCAGTGAGGCCCTGCTCGTTCTCCAGATCCCTGCTCTCCTCCTGGTCAGATTGCTCTGATGAAGAAGTGCGGTCGTTTGAGAATGTGCGTTGCTTGGATGGCGGTGACGGGGTAGATGAGCGCTCCTTCAATCACAGTAAAAATACAAAACATGCAGTCACATAACACATTCAGAATTAGATGTACAGAGGTCCCAAGCCAACTCCCGCACATATATATACACACACCATTCACAACCATATACAGTGCTGCCTGAATGTATGCAAACCTGTGTGCAATTGACTTTTTAGTATTTTTTAGAATCAGGTTAGGAAATAATTGGATACAAAATGAATCAATCAAATGAGGTATCTGTATGAAAGAGTTTGGGCAGGACTGATGAATACAGACTAGAAATGTGGTCAGTTTGTAGTTACCCATACATGTTAATGTAAAGCACACCATGCAGAGAGTCTTAGGAAAGCCATACAAATATCTCCAAAAGATTTTAGATTTGTCAGCCTACTGTGAGGCAAATCATTTACGAATGGAAAGCATTTAACATGACAGCAACTCAAAGTGGATGGCCTTCCAAAATTTCCCCAAGAGCCTCAAGAGAATCCTAAATTGGGTAAATGCCAACCCGGACATAATATCCGGATATTTGCAGACCTCCCTTGCTGCATCTTACGCTACTGTAAATGCTTCAACAACAACACTGAGTGCAAGGAAGAAGCCTCTGTTGAATATACAAACTGTATTCTTTAACAATTCTTTACCAATCGCCAACTACCAATACAATTAAGGTATTACATATTACTGTTTAATATGTAGAGAAAGTGATACAATATCATACACATCCTATCATCTCTCTGCTTTTCACTGCTTATTTTACTGAAAATTAAGATCCTACAAATGTATTACACAAAATATTTATTCATTAAATGAAATACCAACTATCACCAGTTAAAAATTCAGCCAAAGTATTACATGTTACTGTTTTTATTAGGAGAGTTTGGAGAGAAACAAAATTGCATGCATATCCTATGATCTCTCTTTAAATTTCCTCTGCTTATTTTACTGAAGATTAAGATTCTTCAAATATATCTAGCAATATAATTATTCACAAAATGAAATACCAATAATCACCAATTATCAATTCAGCAAATGTATTACACCTTACTTTTTTAATCAACACAATCAACCAATGACTTTTCTATGTTTTCATGCAGGTTTCCAGTAGTCAATTCTTTGAAATTGTGTACATGTTGTTTACACTCTTTTTCAGTTATAACATGTACATGTCTACCTCGGGAACCTCATTGCTGCTATCCCTGCATTTCAGTTGCACATGCTACCTTGCACTTTCATTCTGGACATGTATACATCCCACTTATACATTGTTCTTAACTTTTTCACTTGTACTTTTACTTGTATTTGTATTTTTTGTGCTTTTCTATTTGCACTTCTGGTTAAATGCTAGCTGGATTTCTTTATACTGTTCTTGTACTTGTACAATGACGATAACCCCCTGATCAACCCAGATACACCTACGCATGTGACTGAAGTGTGATGATGAGGGTAGAAAGTGTTTAATCTGAACTCGGTGAGCAAGTCAGTCACAACTCAGACAAATTTACAGCGCTTAGTTCACAATGGCAAACCGAACTCAATGATTCAACATCTTGACAGCATTGCAGATGCTGCAAAATTTAGATGAAACGTAGATAGAAATAGATCCCGAACTCGACATCTCGGATGTCAGGTCTTTATCTGATTCACATAATGAGCCACCACTTCCAATGCCTGAGCCTCCTTGTAAAAAAAAGAAACAAACCAACAGCGACTGCAAATTCCACTTCAAGACACTACTGTAAGTTATCCTTTGATCATCCTTTTACTCTGCAAATCAAAATGACATTTTGAAATGTCCTTATTCATGCATGTCACGGTGTGGTAAGGAAGGTGCCCAGGCGCAAGATGAACGGAGGAATAAGGATGTACTAAGCTGAAAAACGTAATGTGTAATAAAGAATAAGAATAAATGAAGGCTGAAATGGGTAGAACTGATACAAAGGAACAAGCGCACTAGGCCAGAAACACAACGAACACACACGGACACCTAGCAGACAATACTCTACTAAGACTCCAACAAACACAAGGGCAGTTATAGGCTGTAGCAGTGAGGATCTTGTGTGCGTAATCATGGGAATTCCATGGGGAGTTCCGTGAATGCGGTGCTACTGTAGCCACCGGAAGAATGGACGGTGGTGGCTAATTGGCCGGCGACAGGGAGCAATGTAGTTTTATTCATCAAAGTAGTAATCAAAAGACTGTTGTTTATCAAAATAGTTATTAGGTGCAGTGTCACGTGTTATGTATAGTTTTGCTTATATATCCTTATCCTTAACTCTAACTACGTAGTTTGTTGGGTGCAATGTCATAAGAATGACGTTGTACAGGATTATGCTGTGTTGTTCAGTGCATATGACAAATACATTTTGAAACTTAAAAACTTTAAACTTGAAGATTTATTCCAGATATAACAGCCACTTTACTGGTTAACAGGTAAAGGGCAATGAAGAGGTCATTGTGTTATCATTAGGGCAATTTCTTTCATATGTGTAAACTTGAACCTTCCACAGCACAGGAGTTGAATGCCAATGTATACAACATTAAATGTTTCATTTTTATTTATATATAATATGATTATATAATTTTTTTATGCTCCAAAATATAAAACAGACAAAATGTCAATGTACAATGTGTAATTCAGTAATACAAGAATTGGTCAGGGGTCTAAAGATACTTCTGCAATGCACAGTATATATATTTCCTAGTGAAAGTCATGAAGCTCAAAGTTTATTTTAACAATGACAAGGTGCATAAACATTGCAAACTCACACACCTTTTCTGAAGATCCCCTTTGCCCTGAGGCCATATCCTCAGGGTGGGTTGGAGTGGTAAGCAGAGTCTGGTGTCTCTTTAACAACTCCTCTTCCAGCAGTAACTTTGAAATAATTTCAATCCGTTTGGATTTCTGCTTCAAATCAAAGTCTCTGAAACACAAGCCCAAAAACAACAAGCCATTGTGAGCAAAATAGATTCATGTTTATCTGCTTGTTGTTGTGAAAAGAAAACACCCATTTGTTCAATATGGAAAGGAAATAAGATTAAGCATAGGAACTAACTCTTTCTTTTTGTGGAATTCTTGGAGCTTCTTCTGTTGGTATATGTGCTTGGTGCTGTTGGTACCCTGTGTCTGTAGAGACTTTCTCAGCTGTTTTTCATTTTCTTCTCGTTTCTGAGCATCGACTTTGGCCCTCGTCTGTTGGACATGAAGACTTTTCTGGAAAGAAAATAGCTGTGATGGGTCGATACATATACGGTACAGTAGTTCTCAACCAAGTTAGACAGTATGCAACTGCTGTTAGTAGTGTCTGAGTAAAGCCTGATAAGGAACCAGGCAGTTCTGCCAGCCCGTGATGAGAAGGAATGAATGTTGTTGTCCCTGATGTTGTTTTCACCTGTGCTGTCTCCGGGTGAAAATCTACCATTTGGGTTTCAGATTTTTGAGTGTATCCACTCTGCTGTTGATGAAAATGGGGACGATGTTGGTGATTGTCATATTCTTTAACCAATCAGATAATGAGTTTTTCCATGTTGGGTATATTTTTTGACACACACAGCCTTCTAGCTGGCCAAGCCACCTACGTAAGCATTTTTGTGGGACATGATCAGGAGGGCAGTTATCTAATTGAAATAAAACTAGTTAGTGAGTAACGTTGCATAATCTATTCAGCAAATATATTACACTTTGATGTTTCTCATCAATACAATCAACAAATTACTTTCTATATTATTATGTAGGCTACTGAGAGTAAAAATGTTATATAATCTGAACTCGGTGGGCCAGTCAGCCACAACTCAGACACAATTTACAGTGTTAAGTCCGCAATGGCAAACCGAAACAGACGATTCTACGCCCTGACAGCATTGCAGATGCTGCAAAACGTAGATGAAATGGAGGCAGATGAAGGACCAGAAATAGATCCTGAACTCAGATGTCGGAGATCCTGAACTCAGATGTCGGGTCTTCATCTGTTTCTGATAATGAGCCCCCACCTCCAATGCCTGAGCCTCCTCGCAAAAAAAAGAAACAAATCAACGGCGACCGCAAACGCCACTGACTACTGTAAGTCATCCTTTAATCATCCATTTACTCTGCTAATCAAATTCAAAATGTTTAATTTTGTTATTTTTACCAATCTGAAAAGCATAAATACAAACAATGAAGGCTTAAATGGGTAGAACTGATACAAAGGAACAAGCGCACTAGGCCAGAAACACAACGAACACACACGGACACCTAGCAGACAATACTCTACTAAGACTCCAACAAACACAAGGGCAGTTATAGGCTGTAGCAGTGAGGATCCTGTGTGCGTAATCATGGCAATTCTGGGATGTTCCGTGAATGCGGAAAACCTTTGTCTCTTATTTTACCTTGTTCATCATCAAAATGAGATCAAAATGAAAACTAAATTGTAATGTATTTATGTTGAATAATTTATGTGTTGTGTACATTTCATTTTGTAAATTTTTGTAGGGCCTAATAAATTAATGAAAATACTATAGTCTGTGTTCTAAGAAATATTTATTGTGTGTATTCTTTTTTAGTAATTTTATAAGACACTCAATACAAACACACTTCCTTTATGACTTATGATAGGGCGGAACTTCATTTACGGCATAAGAATGTCCGGTAAATAAAACATGATGGGTGTGGGTTGACTACGTACAGTTATGCTCAAAGGTTTACATATACTTGGAGAATTGGTAATATATGTACCATTTGTAAAAAACATGAGTGAGCAGGCAAAACATATTTTATTTACTATGGGTTTCACATTCAACAGTAGGTCATAAAAGAATGGCACGATCATAAAACAAAACAAGGCAACAAAGAAAGACTCCTGTTCAAAATTCTGCATACTCTTAGTTTGAAATAAGGCCCTGAATTCTTGTAGGTGGTATAGCTGCCCATTCATCTTGGCAAAAGGACTCCAGGTCATGCAAAATCTTTGGTCATCTTGCATGAACTGCAAGTTTGAGACCTCCCCAGAGTGGCTCGATGATATTAAGGTCAGGAGACTGTGATGGCCGCTCCAGAACCTTCACCTTTTTCTGCTGTAACCACTGGAGGGTCAACTTGGCCTTGTGCTTAGGGTCATTGTCATCGTCATCAATTTTCACAAGATTCCCGTGCCTTTGGAGCTCACACGCCCCCATAACATCAGTGAGCCACCACCATGCTTCACAGAGGGGATGGTATTCTGTTTACTATAGGCCTTGTTGACCCCTCTCCAAACATAGCGGTGTATGATTATTACCATAAAGCTCTATTTTGGTCTCCTCACTCTAAATAACACTGTGCCAGAAGCTGTGAGGCATGTTGGATATTTTGGGCTTTTTTGTCGCATTGGGGCAGTAAAGGCTTCTTTCTGGCAACTCGACAATGTAGCAAATTTCTGTTCAAGTATCGTCGTTTTATGTTCCTTGAAACAACCACACCGTCTTTTTCCAGAGCAGCCTGTATTTCTCCTGAGGTAACCTGTGGGTTTTTCTTTGTATCCCGAACAATTCTTCCGGCAGTTTTGGTTGAAATCTGTATCTGATCTTGGCTTGGTATCAAGAGATCCCTGAATTTTCCACTTCTTAATAAGTGATTAAACAATACTGACTGGAATTTGCAAGGCTATGGATTTCTTTTAATATCCTTTACCATCTTTATAAAGTTCCATTAGCTTGTTACACAGGCCTTTAGACAGTTCTTTTCTGCTCCCCATGTCTCATCCTCTAGCCTGCTCAGTGCATCCAAGTGAGAACTACCAAACTCATTGACTATTTATGCACAGACACTAATTGCAATTTAAAAAGCCACAGGTGTGGGAAATTCCCTTTAATTGCCATTTTGATCTGTGTGTCACCTTGTGTGTCTGTAACAAGGCCAAATATTAATGAATATGTAAACTTTTGATCAGTGTCATTTGGTTGATTTCTGTTATCATTATGAAAAGGACCCAAAAAACTATGTGTTAATAAATGGCTTCATATGATCAATATCCTAAAAAAGAAAAAAAGAATTTCATGATCAGACATATTTTTAATGCCAACATTTCATAATTTCTGCCAGGGTATGCAAACTTACGAGAACAACTATAACACAATCAGCTTGCATTGGGGAAAAAAGAAATGTTATTGATGAATGCTTTGTTGTAGTCATAGATGTTTGATGTTTTACCATGTGCGTCATGGTTCCAGCTTGTTCAGTTTCCAGCATTTGATGTTACAATAAGTGTTCTAACAACTGCCTGATTAAGATGGTTTACATTCAACATTTGATACAATGCAGCGTATTTGCATGTTTCACAATGCTTGTGTAACATATTTTGTGCTTGTATTTTTTTAACATGATTTGGATGGTATTTGATATGTTTGGGTGTATTTTTTAAATCATTGTATTTGTAAAGTATAAAGCAGGGGAAAAATTAGTTCACAGAGACAATTAAATGCACCAAGAGACAAAAAATGAACACTGTTAAGCATTTTAAATTAATTGCATGTGTTAACTTTAGCGCTAATATCTATATCTATATATAGCTTACTTGGGTGGCTGCAATGTTGGCCTTTAAAGACAGGAGTGCCAGTGTCCTGTTCTGCTTCCGCTCTAAAATCTGCTGTTCCTTCTCTGCCTTCTCCCGATGCATCCTGAGCACAAGAGGGACGTAGCTACAGTATTACTCAAAAGGGAAGGAGGGTGCATACATTTGTTTTATGAGGATTAAGGGATACTTTGGGTAGATTTTAGATGTTCTACAGGAAGTTTTATGTCATGGCATGAAGTTTGAAGAAAGCTGAGGTGTAGCATATCGATAGCTTAGCCCGATTGTTGGTTGTAGATAAGTATGAATTAGTCAACTATTCAATACAGCTTTAAGAGCTGGCTAGTACTTACTCATCAACAAGCGATTGCGCTAAGCTATTGATATGTTACATCTCAACTTTCTCTAAAATTTACACAACAACATAAAAACAATACCCATCTGTTCGTCTATAATAAAAATCTGGAAATCCCAAAGTATCCTTTTAACGAGCTATAGTTCTGTCAGGATGACCAACAGGTTCATGTTTTTGGTCCTACTCCTTCATTTTTATTGCTCAGTTTTGCCTGATGGCCAGGAAGAATTCTTTGTCATTATGGAGTATTGTGTGTAGATTGAGGAAAAAAACTATTCATTCCATTTTAGAATAAGGTTGTAACAAAATTTGGCAACAGTTAAGGGGTCTGAATGCATTAATACTGAATGCATTGTAGCTATCTAATCAGTGTGTCATCTGTGCTCACTACTCTGAAGCATTCTCCAAATGAAGTACACTACAACTATCCTCTGAATAAGTTCTTACCTGCCGATTGTCTCTTTTAAATACAGCACAGCTTTATGGCGGCTAGCCTGGACCTGCTCTGTTGTCCTCTGACAACCAGTCTCCTCTTCCCTATGTATTGCCAGTTGCGTCCTGTTAACAAACATCATGTCAATTATTTCAGTAACAACATTCAAGACTACCTTGTAGTTTTCTTAAACGCCAACTAAGACAAATTATCCAAAGGTCTGAAAATATTCTGGAAGGTGTTAACATGATTATGTGTGAGGATTATGTGTAGTCTCATGACAAACTTATTAATTCAATGTCTAGTGACATTCTTTGTCGAGTTGGTGCGCAACAGCCATGTTGCTCATGAAAAACATAAGTAAAGGGATTAGCGCTTTACGCTTTCAAACTCTTCGTCTGGAGCTGAAGGCTCTGTGTATAGGTGTCCTCCTGCTTCTGCCTTGCCTCCCCTCTTTGGGCCTGAAATGACTGGTAAGCCAGCTCCTCTTTCTGCACCTCCCCACAAAGTAAGGAGAAACGACTTAGGTCCACTTCCACCTGACACAGCTGCAGTCTGCAGAGGGTGAGGAAAACAGGGGGAAGTGAAAAACAGAGAAATAGAGAAAAGGCAGGAAAGTCAAAGATGAGACAACAGTAAAGAAGGGCCTTTTTTTACTCCTCGACACAATGTCGGTCTCTGCATACAGTATGAAGGAAGTTAGAGGTAATAAATGTAAACCTTGTTTTGCGAGCAAATGCTAACAAGTGTTAGTGCAATTACTTGAAGTCTACAAGTATTAGCATCGGCTCACAAAGTATCTGCGTGATTGGCGCATGCCTTAAAATCTATGGGTTCATATTGTATTTGCATCAAACTGGTCTTGTATAAACATTTAAAATGTAAAAATAAACACATTTAAAGAATAATGTAGGTCATTTATGTGGCAGAAGTAGATATTTCCCAAGTGGAACAGCACTCAAAGATGTTGTATTTGTTTTAAGGTAGAACAAAGACATGCAAAATTTGGTTTACAGACTCACTCATGTTCCCTCAAAGTGGTGGCAATATGTGCCTCCAGCTCCTCTTCTAGATGTAACTCCTGACTCAGGCGCTTGTGATTGGCTCGGAGGCGAAAGACAGCTGCACTGCAAGAAAACACATGGTTGCTCATGGCCATTATATTTGTAACTACATGTTGTATAAATGGAAATAATTATCATAATTATCATAATTATAATCAAATATTTTTATTTTTCTAGTCAAAAATAATCCCATTGCCTTAATTCACATAAAGATTTCATTACTGTGGGCTATATGTATCAAGTGTCTAACCTTAAGATGTAACACACAGAATGTTGCAGATGAACACTTATGGGTAATATATTGAGGACATTTTTCTGAATATTACATTGCAAAATCCTGTAGAGTACCTTTAAGTCTAATTGTACATATTAGATCACAATAAATAAAATCATACTGAAGTAAAGTATATCCCTTCTTTACACGAGATACTTTACACATACACCTCCTGACAGTGGCCATTTGAGTTTTTACTCTTTGCGCCTACCAGTTGTCTGCATCTTTCTGTTGTTTAATCTCTTCTTCCACTCTATCTCTCTGCCTCTTCAGCTCCAAAATATGCAGACGGCAAGCTTTGAGCTCCTCCCTGAAAACCAAAAGCCTATTTTAAAGAAATCTTCAAAAACAAACAACCAAGTTCACATTGACAGTCAAAATACCATTCAAAGACTGGTAAAATTAAAAATTATAATGGTTTGGGCCATTGGATAAAACCAAGTGCGTTTATTTGTGATTTTCCAATATTTTTATTGTAGTGTGTTGTGAATGACAACCATTTACTTTTGCGCTAAATGTCTGCATCACAGCTCATTGGATGCTTAATGGCTTGCTGTAGCAAAAAACAACAAACAGGGAAATAATATAATAATCAGTGTGTCCCTTTTGGCAGAATATTTTTCTTCTATGAATATCAAATCTCTAAATCACAAAATTGTTGCCTTGGTTTGGGGCATATTTTGGTTAAGATGGCATACAAAGCATTTGTCAGTGCCAAACACATCTGACACCCTATTTCCATGATAGTGTACCCTCCAAAGGACTTTGGTCAAAATAAGTGTGCTATGTAGCTGATAGCAAACCATATGGGACACACACCTGGCTTTCAGCATGTTGTGCTCCTTCTGTCTGTGGATGCTGTCCAGCTGGTCCAGGTTTCTTCTCAGCTTGAACATCCGTGCTGTCTCTGCAAAACTCTTCTTTCCACAACGGTAGCCAACTTCCACAAGGTCATCATCATTACCCTTCCTTTAAGGATTGTCAAGAATATATACTGTAACTAGTAAACAAATGGATTAAAACTACTAGCTATAAAGATATCTGTTTCTATTTATTTACAGCCACATGCAAACATTCTAAGAAAGTTAAATAAACCTAAACAAAATATTACAATAAGTAAAAACTATAGGTATAAGGAAGCAAACTATTTAAATCTGAATGGAACCAAAAGGTATCAAAATATCACATAATCTGTCATCAAATAAGCATGTAGACACCTACCATGTAGTAGCATCTAACTCTATAGACCAGTCTTTTGGATCTGTTGGGTGTGCTGGGTCCTCTCTGAAGGTATCTACTGCTGTGCATTCATCTGAATTAATGTGTCAAAAAGGTAAACATTTGTTGAAACACAAGTTATAAGCTCCAATTGCCAACTAGCTAGGATAGGTAGGTGTGACTATGTGAAGAAGACCCTGCAGTGCAAACTGGAAGTAAGTACATCTGCAGAAAAGTTGTCTTTGGGATTGGTTTTGTCTTAAGCATACAGGTGTGAAGTACAGGTTTGAAGAAAGATTATTGATGCTCATGCAGGTTAAAATGAATCATTCCACTGTAATTGTCAAATGGAGAATATTTCAGACTAACTTGCAATCTATCCAGGACATGCTGACAGACGTCTCTAGGGAATCCAAGGTAACATCAAGGGCAGTGTTCCCAATAAAAAAAACTTCTGAGTTTGCCCCAATTAGCTTGTATTAAATAGAAAAGATAAACATCTCTGATTGAATCATCAGTCCCTTTTTAATGCAACAAACCATAACAACTTCAACATTGTAAGATTAGGTCAGTCATTTGGGAAAAGCCAGAGCAAAAGCACACTGACATAAAAGTGCGTCTCCAATCCTATATAGACATGGGTGCCGAAGCCAATCAGAAATACATTAGAGCTGTATGAAAATATGTAATTTATCCCAACGGCCTTTTCTTTCAGTTTTAACTAGACTGTGAGTTAACAGATAGTAGCTAAAGTGCAACTTTAGATAATGAGCTAAAAATATTAGTTAAAGCCACAAAATTAGTCTGTATTTTGCTGCAACTACGAAAGTACCACTGGAGTCATCTTACATTTGAGAACATCAGTCTTGTTTGATCATTCCTGATTAAACAACAATAAACAAGTATATGCACTCCCTCAGTAACCCACATCAACAACAAAAGACATCTAGAGCAAGACACGCTCAAGTCTAAAGAACAAAGATGGTCTAGCTAAACCCTCACATGTATTTCACTAGTGACAGTCGCAAAACACATTTGACAGCAATGGCAACTTGCCTGTCTGATCACTGCAGCCATTTGATGAATGCAATTTAATTTGATACAGAAAGGGTGATATTCAAAATGTGGATGAAGTTCATTACATTCATTGTGAAGTAGCTAAGTAGAGTGACTACATTTTCTATGTAACAAAACAAAATATGGGATAGATTTTTTTTACTGGGAACCAAAATATGATGTTGTGATGTTATTATTAATTTAAGATGGCACTTATGTGTTCATATTCATTTTTATAGTGGTATAATTTAGTATGCTGTGACCTAGGTAATTGAGTAATTAACAGACCGTAGGGTTCACTGTTTATCTGTTGAAAAGATCTTAGCTTGACTAAAGAATTAGCTGGTATCTGTTCTGTGTTCAATGTGTGAATAATATGTGTAGCGGGCATGGCCAGTGAAGAAGTTACAAAGAAGCTTGTTGCACCTAGATTCTTTGATTACTCGGAGTGCGGTCATACAGAACTTTGGACTCAAGACCAAAATCATTTTATTTTACAAATGCTACCTGCTTATCTATCCTACCATCCATATATAAAGCTAAATTGAGCTGAAATAGACACACTTGTTTTACTTAAAGTGGGAACAACCTCAGTGTTCACTGTAACTGCATGTCCTTATTTGCACAGAATGATCACAACTATCAAAACTGTTTATGAGATCAAACATGCTCATTAACCCCCAAAACATAAAGGGATCAATGGACCGATAGGCATCGCTTGCCAAAATCAATGTCAAATTAAAGTACATGGGTCAACAGTCATAAGGAGGCTTGGCGTACATTGTTAGGAAAGAAGAATTAACTACTCTCAAGAAAATATTGAAGTTTACCAGACACCTGGATGAAGAACAAATCTACTGGAACAATGTGCAATAGACAGACCAATTAAAGATGGAGAGGTATAGCCGCAACACCACATGTCATGTCTGGCAGAAACAAAACTTGGCACCTGAATTCCAACCTCAAAGCATGGAGGCTAAGGCATTATGGATTGAGGCTACTTTCTGGCCACAGGGCCTGGCCAGCATGAAATTAATGAGTCAACAATTAATCTCACATTTAACAAAAAATACTTAAAGAGAAAGGGAAGCTTCAAAGCTGAAGCTGAACAAGAAAAAAATCTTGGTAACAGCAGAATTATCTAAAATAGACACAAAAATAAGAAAATAAGGATTATGAAATGGCTGTGTTAAAGCCCAGATCTTAATCCTTTAGAAATGCTGAGGTAGAACTTAAGTAGGCAATAAAAGCAAGAAAGTTGTACAACTGTTCACATTTCTGTGAACAGTTGTACAAATTCCTCTGTTTATGCAAAATGTGGATAGACAGTGGCATAGAATGCTTATGTAATGTTTATTTTTCTGCTAAATAGGGCAACACCTGCTATTAATACAACAAGATCCATAGGCAAAACAAATTACACCTACCTCCCGTTTCCTCGTCTGTCCAGGTGTTAAGTGAAGGATGCTCAGAAAAAGAGATGGAGACTTTCTCTGATGTGTTATCAACGCTATTTACAGCCATTATACCTATGGAAAAAAATATTTAAACATGTAAAATAGCTCAAAGAAACATGATAGATATAATGTTTCATCAAACATGTGGAGTGTTACTGTAGCCAAATGATTCAAATCTACGATCCGGTTAACGTTAGCTAGCCTATACTATTTTGTCGTTAACTAACTTTAGCTAGAACAGTACTGTAGTCACTTTGCTAATTTGCTTTTACCACAAAACAGCCAATAGAACCTAGCCTAAAGTTAATGTGACCAGATAGCTGACTGAACAAGTAGCGTGGCTAAATGGGTACTTAACGCGGTATTTTCTTTATCATTCAAGTACTTTATTTTTACCTGGAGAACGGTGAAGTCACAGCGTAACTTCCAAGATAACTACGTAGCTGCCTTTTCTTGTTTGAAATGTCAAACCAACTGCCAAACTATGTATGTTAGTAGTGTTTCCATGGACACTGGAGAGGGGTGAAAGCGTACACCCCCTCCTGCTCTAAGGGGGTGTTACCAAAATGCATTTTGGCCATTTGTTAGGCAGTGCTGCAGCATATATTTGTCACTAGCAATTTTATTAAACAGTCAGTTACTTTTATAAAAACGTATAATTTAATAGGTAAATGCAAACAATTCAATGTTTTCCACTAGAAGATATTGTCCAGGCAAAATCTTGTTGTTAGTTACTTTTACCCCCGTACTGAGGTGAAGTTGGTTTTATATTCAGAGATTCAACAGACATTCAACAAACATTCAACAGACATTCAACAGACAATCAACAGACAATTAACAGACATTTGAGGAAAACATTTTAACATTAAAAACTACTTCTTCACTGATAACTAAGACTGACTTATCAAAATATTCTGTATTATGTTTGACAATTTTCCCAAGCCTTTATTTGATCAAACAGGTTTTATGCATATTCTCTAACATTGAAAACACTAATATATTGCATTTACTTTCATCATAGAGACTTCATTCCAAGTTCAAAATATCCTACCCTAGGGTTACCAAAATTTACCATCTTTCATTTGATCCTGAAATCACAATTGGAATCTTCAAAATATTGCATACCTTGAAACCATTTTTTTTGCAATAACTTTTTCAAATATTTTCAGAGAAACTTCATTCCGAGTTCAAAATATTCTGCTGTAAACTGGACATAATTTACAATCTTTAAATCAAGAGTACACTGTTAAACTGTACTCTTTCCTCAATATAATTACTGTTAAATTGCAATACCTTTTTCAAAAAGTATCCAAGAAACTTCACAATATTCTACTCTAGGGTGGACAACTTTTAAAACCTTTCATTTGATCCTGAAATCACAATTAGAATCTAACTTTTTCAAATATTTTCAGAGAAACATAATTCCAAGTTAAAAATATTCTGCTGTAGGCAGATGTAGACAGAATGTGCATAACATCTATGTTTAATTGTTTGATCAAATAAAGGCTTGAGAAAGTTATCCAACCTAATATAGAATATTTTGATAAGACAGTCCTAGATATCAGTGAAGAATGCAATTAGTTTTTAACGTCTACATTTTTGGTTCAAATGTTTGTTGAATCTCTGTTGAATGTCAGTTGACTGTTTGTTGAAAGTCTATTGAATCTCTGAATATCAAACCAAGTTTACCTCGGTTTGGCTCGTAAAAGTAAAAGGACTGTCTATGTAAAATATATAACCGTGTTGGATACTATAACGATGTTGTTACTAGCCAACTTGAGTTAATACTATTAGGACTAAATAAGGAACTGTAATGACAGCTGCATTTTCGTTTGTTTTGGCTTTTCTGATTTTACATTTCCTTTTTTATGATAACTGATGCGGGAATTTGCCTGGTTCAGAAAATAATACTGTCTCGCCTGCACCCGATATCGACCGTGCGCATCGTTGTTGACAGGTTAGGTGGCGTATCAAGAATCAAGAAAAAATCTTGTGCGATTAATACACTAAATGATTCTGTCAGAAACGTAAACGAGATTAATTTGTTATGGAGACGCAAGCGTTGATCATCTTCAGATATACGGGTTACTGTAACGGCCAATACCACGCTGCTCTTCACCCATCCGAAGAACCTGATTAGTAATGATATTCATGTTGTTGCTGTTAATTGCTGAATTGCTAGGATACTTCAAGTAGACTGTTGTTGGCATGTGCAGTATGCTTTTAAGCATAGTTAGTGTTATACACAATGTAATGGGTTTTGATGTCTACACTAGCCCAATGTAAATGTCTGACTTCCAAAATTACAATGTCTGACTTCCAAAATTACAACTACTCCCCAACATTTCACTTGAGCGAGAGTAGGATGTAGCTTACTTCCAAATCTACCAACGCGGCCGGTACAAGGTCGGAGCTCGAGGCCCCTCCCCTAATCCCCACAAAATGTATTCCATCTTTTATCTTATACTACTGCCTCCTAGTCAATAGACTGATAACTGTCTGCATGTAACTATGCATAGTCAGTAATGGAAGAGACGAATAAAAAAGTTTAAACTTAAAAAGTATTATTCCGTCAGCACAATATATAGCCAATTAATCATTGTTCAACACCAAGGACAGTTATAGCTCTGTGCTGGGGAAAGATTAGGAGAAGAAAGGCTACCCAGACTGTGATGTCGCACACTTAATTTTGGCACACGTTTTTTGATTTTGTCTAGTTTTAGTTATTTTGAGATAATATATTTCCGTTTCAGACACATTTATATAATTTGAATAACGTAAAAATGACGAAAACTGTGAGACATTTTAATTAACAAAATACCCTAGTCACATTGTAGTCCAATCACTATTATTGCCTCATTAACCTAATTAGCCACTGGAAAATGCATATTGCATACCAGTAATTTTTCAAGCAGTTTAATTGACATGGATGGAAATAGCAGTTTTTTATATGAGAACAGCAGATTCAAAACCGTTTTGATAGTTAACATATTAGGGTATACCCATGTCTCCAGGCACCACACCACAGTCTTTGGCTGGGCATATACACTGCTCAAAAAAATGAAGGGAACACATAATCATCACATTATAACACCAAGTCAATTAAACTTCAGGGATATCTATCTGTCCAGTTAGGAAGCATAAGCGATTGTGAATCAATGTCACCTGTTTTGGTGCAAATGAAAGTGACAACAGGTGCATTGGAGAGGCAACAGCAAGACAATCCACAAAATGTGAATGGTTTTGCAGGTGGTGACCACAGACAATTGCTTTCTCCATATCCTTCCTGACTGGTTCTTCTCTAGTTTTGCGTTTTGCTAGTATCCTTGTCAGTACTGGTAGCATGTGGCAGCACATGCAGCCCATTCAGGTTGCATAGGTAGTCCAGCTCCACCAGGAGGTCACATTCATACGTGCCATCACAAGATGGTTTACTATGTCTACCATGACAGTCTCAAGACCATGAAGAAGATACCAGGAGACGGGCTGTTACACTAGGAGAGTTGGACAGGGCTGTAGAATGGTATCAACCCAACAGCAGGACTGATATCTGGTCCTTTGTTTGAGGAGGAACAAGAGGGGCACTGCCAGAGCCCTACAAAATTACCTCCAGCGGCTATTTTTGTGCATGTTTCTGACCAAACTTTCAGAAACAGATTTCATTAGGGTGGCATGTGGGCCCGACGTCCTATATTGAGACCTGTGCTCACAGCCCAGCACTGTGCAGCTGGATTGGCATTCGCCCGAGAAAACCAGAATTGTTAGGTTCACCATTGGCACCCAATTCTCTTCAAAGTTGAGAGCAGGTTTATACTGTGCACATCTGAAATACGCAAAAGAGTCTGGATATGCTGTGGTGATCGTTATGCTGCCTGCAATATAATCCAGCATGATTGGTTTGGCAGTGAGTCAGTGATGGTCTTGGGAGGCATGTCCTTGGAGGGTCACACAGACCTCCACGTGCTAGCCAATGGTACCCGGACTTCTATTAGGCATTCAGATGAAATTCTCAGATCCATCGTCAGACTATATGCTGGTGCAATGAGCTCAGGTGCCAGACAAATCTGGCCTCATGTGGATGTGGATGTTATGCTGTCTGCAACATCATCCAGCATGACCGTGGGTGGGTCAGTGATTGTCTGGGGCTGCATGTTCTTGGAGGGTTGCACAGACCTCCACATGCTAGCCAATGGTACACTGTCTGCTGTTAGGAACTAGGCACTGATGCCATAGACTGGTCCTCACGTTCCCCAGACCTGAATCCAATTTAGGTCGTCTGGAACGTTATGTGTCGGTGCATCCGACGCTGCAGAGTAGCGGCACAGACTGTCGAGGAGCTCACTAAAGCCCTGATCCAGTTCTGTGTAGATCCCCCAGGAAGCCATCCACCTTCTCATCAGCAACATGCCCAGACATTGTTGGGAGTACATACCAGCATGTGGAGGCCATACACACTACTGAGTCAAATTATGTGTTGCCGTGATGAATTTCACGCAAGTTGGAAAAGCCTGTGAATTCAATTGTTGATTTTTATTTTCGGTGTGAGTTTGAATCCAGCCCTCAATCGGTTGGTGATTTTGGTTTCCATTGACCATTGTTACTTCACATTGTTCTCAACAAATTACAAAATGTACAGCAAAGATTTTGATCTTCAGCATATTTTGTTCATCAAGACACTTTGTGTGATTGAATCTTTCCACTTAAATTTTTTGATCAGTGTATATTTGGATGATGCACTTTCAGATGTCTTTTGATGATATCCGAAAGCACATCATGAAAAAATACACTAAGAAACATCTCTTTCAAAAATCCTCCTATACAACTATCATAGTTGTATTTGATTATTGTCATAAAGATGGTTTTGTCTAGTCTCATATTTGTCAAACAAAATGAAAAGTATATTTCATTTCATTTTTGTTTTTTCTGTTTCTATTTAGTCAGTTATTGTCTTGTCAACTGCCACTGAAAAATAGGTATTTTGGAATATGTTCATCATAATCTTTATTGATGAATTTTACACAGATGTTTCGTTGGGAAGGCTGGTTGCTGGTGAAGACATGCTGCTGCTAGCTGTCTGTGGAGGTGCTGATGATAGCTGCAACTCTGGCTTGTCTAAATAAGGACGTAATCTTTGAGTGTTTTATGCAAGCTTGTTCAGACAACACTATTGCTGCGCTTTTGAGCACTGTTTGCTTATTTTTTACCTCATGTCTACTGTCATCTATCAAAACGTAATTACTTTTTTAAAGCAGCTTAATACACATACGATACGCCTAGGCCATTGTTGTTAGATTCAGGGATTTTAGAATATTTAGCCCAATTTTTGACAGGAAGTCAGAGGAAGATCTGTATGTAACCTACCTCACAGGCTTCCTTTACCTGGCAATTGAAACTCAGGGCTTCTTGATGAGCGGAGTTTTCGTGTCCTCAAAGTTTTTTGCATTTTTATATACAGTAAATGTATCTTATATTTTGCTCTGCAGGACGGGGCCCTTGTAGTTTAACCCAACACTTCGCAGTGGCTGTGAGGGGTTCTCAGCAGCCAGTGCAAATCTACTGATATGGTGATCTACAATAATCACCACTGTTATGACTTCTTCGGTCAGCACTTAGGGTGTTATGCATGATCATTAGATCATTTTTACCTGAAACACTAATGTGAGACTATTTGCTTAGTTTTGCTTAGACGTGAATTAATTGGCCTGTTACTGAACAAATGTGCTAGACGATTGTGTTCTGTCTCCGTGACAAAATCAAAAAGCTAAGGAGAGATGTTTAATTTACATCCGCATTCTCTTTCTGAAGAATATACCTTTGTAAGATTATAAAGGACATCTCACGTGCTCTTACTGGAGTGATAAAAATCTACACTAGCGCTGCAGAATTTTTCTCAGTTTGTGCCAGATAGAAGACCAATTAAGATAACATACGTTTTTGCAGTTCATGTACATTTTGAAGCTTATGCAGAAAGCCATTTGCTTCATAAAGGCCTAAAAAATGATCAAATGCAGTAAGCTCTTATTTTGATTCTAATCTACATCAGTATGCTCAAATTCCCAAAAGAAACAGCATACTGACTCGACAGAAAAGACCTTGAGCGTGACTTCTGCAACCTGGTCTCAGGGAAATACGTAATATATTAGGCCTATACTGTTCTTCAGCAGCAAATTTCATTGTGTTAGGGTACCAATGAATTCGCTTACAAAATAGTAATATATTACAAATGTACAAAAATATATCATATTTTACAAAGGCTACTAAACTATTTAACAAGTCCTGGAAGTCTGTAAAATAACTCCATTCCCCTGAAGGCTGTGGCACACTGCAACAATTGTAGATCTTGCAACCACTTGAGACTTACCTCAGATCGTTAACTCACCTCATGCTGTGTTTTATGACCACCCACAGCTAACAATTATCGTTTCATTTTGTTGAAATGCTAGTTGCTAGACACCAGCTCTGAGACAATCAGAAAAAGGGATAAGAAATGACTAGTAAAAGTCCACAAGAGCCAGAAGAAGATATTTCTTGCACATGCACAAAACTGATCCTCTACAAAGCGTTCCCTGCTGCGAAGTAATCAGTGTGAATGTGAAAATCACTTATCAGGATGAGGTGCTAATTGCTCTTGGGTCTGAGCGCACAAGAGCATAAATGTATTAATGTATTTCAAAATCCATCGTTTTTTTGTACTCACTAGCAGCTAACTCCCTTAACATTGACAATGGTCAGACTTTTACGTCTGATTATTCATATCGATAAGGTTTTAATTGACCAAGACAAACTGTTGCCATATTTTGGTTGACAAGGTAAAAGGAAAACATTCAGAAACTCAGATATTCTTTATTTTAAATTCTTCAGGGAGTGTCATTCAGGAGGCAGAGGAAAACAGTATCTGTAGCCTCAGCTTACATTTTTACATTTCATATCAGATGCACTTCCTCCCACCTCTATTTGGTTGGAGCAAATCAAACCAGGGCATGTGCTTTTTTAAGACAATACTTTATAACTATAAACATTTTTACTTCACAATTATAAAATGTGATATTTTTGGTTTATCTATAGATAGATCGATAGATATATATATATAGATCATATCGTGCTTTGAGGTTACATTAGAAACACGCATTTCTATGCGTGAACGATTAGTCTGACGTGGCTCAGGGAGCAGGCAATGCAGTGGGAGACAGATTAGTGTGGTCCTCTCTCGTGAGCCAGGGATGCTAAAGGGAAGTGTCGAGTGCGCTTCTGTATATCAGTTGATGTCGTCGGAGCAAATGGTTGACTCGGTGCGTTTTGTGCGCCTGTTTGGGACAGGAACAGAACAAGGAACGCGTGCTTGGCTTTAAGCGGAACATGGGTCATCACAACGGTTTACTTTATTCCGATCTTCCCCTACATTATGGTACCATAGGAACGCAGTCTGGGTGAAAAAGCTGATATTTAGTTGTTTTATGTTCTGGGAAACTTTGACCAGGCGTTGAAATGGAGATGTTAACTTTCATGTTGGCGAGCCTTGCGCTAGTGAATATCAGGAGCAACATTTTTACCAGGTAAGTTTAACCTGGGCTCTTTTCAATGTGTTACAAAGGAGACTTTCCATAATATGTGCTTGTTGGTCAGTTTTCATTGTAGGTCAGATTTTATATTATATTTGAATGAAGTGTTTGTACTTCGTTATTTCAAAATAGCCTATTGAATTAAAGCCAGTTGTTTCGGTTCAGCAAGTATATATTTTTTTAATGAGAACTGTTTATAGAAACATTGTATA
>JACXGJ010004694.1:0-43538 GCA_016801105.1 Esox niger
CCGACTGAACTACGTCGCGCATAGCTGATGTCCGACTGAACTACGTCGCGCATAGCTGATGTCCGACTGAACTACGTCGCGCATAGCTGATGTCCGACTGAACTACGTCGCGCATAGCTGATGTCCGACTGAACTACGTCGCGCATAGCTGATGTCCGACTGAACTACGTCGCGCATAGCTGATGTCCGACTGAACTACATTGGGCATAGCTGATGTCCGACTGAACAACGTCACACATAGCTGATGTCCTACTGGCACTACATCGCGCATAGCTGATGTCCGACTGAACTACATCGCGTATAGCTGATTTCCCTCATGAACTACATCGCGCATAGCTGATGTCCGACTGAACTACATTGGGCATAGCTGATGTCCGACTGAACTACAGATTGCCTGAATTTTATGCAAGGCAAAAGGGTAACATACATGTACTTGAATAAGCTTGTTTGGTGGAGCTGCGGGAGAAGGATTTGTGTGTATGTGTGTGAGAAGGGGGAGAGGGTGGAAAATGGGGGAGGGCTCATTTTATACTTGAGTTTGCTTTAAACCTGTGCTTTTACTCCACCCTCTGGGAAAGATATCTTTGTAATTACATAGGGCATCATTGATCTCATTGTTTGTGTTCTGTGTTGCCATGGAAGTACTACCATAATGCCTTTCAACACACATTACAGACTAATTAACAACAACACAGAAGCTTGTTAAAGCAATCATGCAACTTTATTCTTTGGAGTGAGTCCAAATAATGTGTTGCCGCGGAGGTAAAACAATGATATCTTCACCACACGGTGTAAAAACCTTTTTTCTGCCCACAACATCAGAATCCATAACCTGTGGAGTTCCTCCACACTTGATTAGGGAAGAAAAACGAAAACCTTGTGCAAAAAGCAAAGGCTAGCCCCGCGGCCTTGAATCAAATTGAACTTTCCCACAGACATTCAGTCTTTATTTTCATTCCTTTTTTTACTCTTTCATATTCTTAATCACCAAAGAGTGAAGGTTTTGGATGTTATCTAACAGTGCAGAGTAACACGTATGTTGTTGGAGACACTTTGCGTATCAAATTGTTTCCTTTCAGTTTCTCACCGTTCTAAGGACATAAGCAGTGATTCACCCTATCATCATACTATTTCACCTTAAGTAGTATTGCTTTTATATATAATATAATATACCACTAAATACTCCTCACAGTGACACTGAGTGTGGATATGTATGCCAAAGTGATCGGCACATTGTTTCTCTGGTTTCTCTGACTGTGGATTATACTGTAAGACTTTTTGCCCAACAACATTCTTTCAGTAGATATAATTTTGCTGTGGGTACACAGAAGAAAGCCTCCCTTCGTGGGAGTGTAGTTGTTAGACCACCCGCTGGAACTAACTGCTGGGGGGCTCAAGCTCAAATTGCCCACCCCTAAGTGCAGAGCCACATCCACGTTGAAATTGAGCTTCCTGCAGAGGGAGGAGAGACCTACAGCCAGACAACCACCCCTTTTCCACCAGATACAATATCTCCAACCTCCTCCACCTCCTCACCCACCATCCCAAACTCCACAAAAATGCAATAAAACAAGATGAAAGCTGGCCATGGAAAGTCAATACGAATCTTTCAATAGCCTCCTCTGGGGAATGAAGAAGAATTGGATCATAAATATTGGCCCTCTCACCCAGTTCATCCCGGGCTGCCTCGCCGAGGCCATCGATCAGTTGCCAAGCAGAGGTAAAGATTTTAATTGGCCATCTCTGATTAGTGAACCTCAAGCCGTTCTCCCACTATCTCCCCCTGCACCCCCTCTGGATCCCCTATTTATTTGCGCTTCCTCCACACTCCCTCGTCTTTCTGTGTAGGATGGGTTGATACTCGTACCCCCCTGAAGGACGAGGTAATGAAGGATGGAAACCCACCACCGGGCCACAGAGATAGCAGATACCTTCTAAATTACAAGCTAATTAACTAACTTCCAAAAGCAGATTATGACGATTCCAAGCATAACACCAAAAGTAAGCAAAGTTTTTAATCTCCAGTTTGAAATGTGTACTAAAACGCTTTTCCTTTTGCTTACAGTATTTGAATGCAGAGTTGGATTTCCTTAACATAAAATCAACTCTTGTTGCATCACTCTCTTTGTAGCTATCTCTCCGCCTTTCTCACGCACAAAGGTATAAACACACACTTTTAGTTGTTTGATCGTGGGTCCTCTGTGACAGCTTTGAGCCTTGGTGGATGCGTGGATATTTGTGTTTTCGTCACTGTCTTTGAAAGAGAGCAAAAGTTTAAAATCCCAGGGCAGAGACAATGACAAACCTGTTGTTGTGGCCTTGAGCAAGGCCCTTAAACCTAATTGCTCCTGTAAATTGCACGGCAGGAGAGCATTTGAAAATGACAAAAATGGAAATGTACAATGTAATATTTGGACACAAACGCAAACCGCACTCAGCGTTTGCCAATGAAGATTCAATAGTAAGTTGAATGGGCGTCAAAACAGTTCATTCATTTTTCAATCACAGAGGCAGTGTATTGTGAGAACAGTTTCTCAGAACTTGCTCTATATCCACGCTTCCTTTATCGCCGTTAGAAAACCCTATTATAGTTGGGTTTTCACAAGCACAGGAATGAGCTCTGATATGCTAACGATGTGCATTTCTGACCGTCACGCTCCATGACAGTCATCGATGGATAACATGGTCAAAACGAAAAAGAAATGAAGCCACAAAGGGGAGAAGAAAAAAGGGACGGGTGAATGAAAATAAGGACTAGCTACATAACAAGTGTGGCTATGACATATATTCCACGAGTACGCCAAGTGATGTAGGGGACAATTACAAGGAAATGCAATTTGGAGACATACCTCTGCACAGCCCTGATTGGATTTCTGCTGACTAAGCTAAAAGCTTTGAAGTACAGGTGAAGTGCAATTATAATCACTGTCCCCTATCTCTCTCTGCATTTAATCCCTCTTTCTTTCTCTCGCTCTCTCTCTCGCGCCCCGATCCACCTCCCTTGCTAGGAGGACACAAGTCATAGTGCGTTCGTCACTCTGAAAGACAAACCTCTTTAGAGTGGAAATGTTTCTCCGAGACGACTATGAATGATACACATTGGCATTCTACTGTATGCTTTCGGCGACGTGACCGGTGATGTAATCATCTGTGCAATGTGTTTTCCCTTTCTTTTAGCTCTGTACAGACACTCAAAAGTTGAAGCTAAAACGTAAATACCAACTTTTTAAAATTGGTCTAATCAAAACAGTTAGAGGTCTACATGTATAAAGAGCTGAAAGGAGAAAAAACACTCCAAGACGTCTGAATATCAACACCACACTGACATGACCGTGGTTGTAGGTATAGCTCAGTTGACACTAATTACGCCAGATATGCGGGTCTGATTCCTTGGGGCCGTGTATGAAAACCTATGCATGTAACTTCAGTAAATAAATAGTGATCCATTCTGTACGTCTACAGAATTGCTTTCAAATATGTAAAAGTTGTTCTGGCATAAAATTAGGAGCTGACATTTGAACAGCTTACCCGCCAAGACCTGCTCCAAGTTGATTTGAAAAGAGAAGCCCAGCTCCTCTATCAGCCCCTCCCTCTGGTCTCCGCTAAGAACAGCTTCAACGGGGACACGCGCCACAAACCGAACAAGCAAATGCATTCTTCAAAAAGGGCCCAAACTGCTCCCTGAGACTGAAGTGACGTTGCACAGTGTGACGAACCACCTTCCATTACGCCGTTTCGGTGATCAACTTCCATCGGTTTACCTTCAGGTCGCCATTCATCTGATAACAACCTGCCAACTGCTCGCTGTAAATCAGATAAGGAACCATCACTTGGCTAATTAACACCATTCCAGAATGACTGACGCTGACGAGGGGGGAAAAGCGCTCCCCATGCAACACAGCCACGTCTATCTGAGCCATTAGCAGGCCTTTCTGCTGTCAAGACAGCCTCTCCCTCAATGCTATCTCGTATAATGGCCAAGTGGAGTTTTAAAGGGTTAACATTATAGTCAACATTTTAATGTCAAGCCTACAAGTGAATCATTAAATCATTCCTTTGATTCTGGAGGACCGAGGCTCCAAAGGCACAGTAGGAAGGCTGAACCGCTTCCATTCTATCTAGATGTGGCAGTAGTGGTTTTAACCACTGCAGAGAACAAAACCCTCAATGGAGCTTGCAGAATTGTAAGATTCTACCATGCACGTAACAGATAAGCGTAATTAGTTATCAACGTTTCTCCATCTAAAAGCTGCCGACGATATTTTATTGAACTTCCGTTGGGTAAATCAAAAAAGGTTGCGGATTTGAAATACGTCGACTGTGGTATTTTGCATTAATAGCCAGAAACGTTATCTGTAAAATAATTACACTGGAAAAAAACAATGAAAATCTCGATTTAATACACCCAGTTATTTATAATAAAACGTGATAATGTCACAATGTCTCGCAGGTAAGACAATCGACCTCTTTCACCAAATTAATCAGTTAATGCATAATGTGGGGTAAATGTATTTGTAGAAAGCCGTCCTAGGCAAAATTGCTCAGTTTTAACTGATTATGGAAATGAAAAAAACAGAATGACTTCACGATAGCAGCGTCTATTCAGATTCTTAAAGATGACATTTGCATGGCTGTGCTCAATTTGCCTCGCTAAGCCTTCCGCCACAGCTTTCGCCTCCTTGCTTCCACGTGACCGTGACCGTAGACTTGTCGAGCTACAACTTCCCACAATCTACCAGGATTGAGTGAACAGGACTCTCATGTGGTGGATCGGAATTCAGTTCTCGCCTCAATATCTCTTCCCAGTAACCAAAGTATTTCGGCTTCCAGTATGACTTATATGTTGGACAGATATATTGTGCCTGAATGAGCAGGAACCTGAACAGGACATAGCTAAGGGCCGAGAGACAGAGAGCTCGGTGGACGTGGTTCTCGCTGTAGTTGTTGGTTTCAGTAATGCTTGGCAGCAGTAGCTGGTCGCTGATGGCAACTGGATTGTATTGTATTTTATCCACGGATGCTCCTCCCCTTTCATATGTTACTCTCTCCGCGGGCATGACGCGCTGTGGCTGTCAAAGACCCAAACCCTCCTCTCTGAAACCACATTAGCGAACAGAGCCCTGCCGGGGGCTTGGATTTATTGGACAGATAGCATGTCTGGCGGTGTCTGGCTAAATGCAATTTGACAGCTAAATGATTTCTCCACAACTTGGAACTACCGGAATGATTTTAGTGAGCTCTCCCAACAGCCGCCGCTTGACAATGACTCTTTTATTTATCGTCTAAACGATTTCGGCATTGACAAAAGGCATTACTTCGATTAATTGCCTCCCCCCGTCTTCAAACAGGTCCTGCCTGGGCTGTCAATCACGGGCTTGCACTGCGAGGTGACAGCCATAACAGGTCATTATGGTTGTAACCGCCAACCACAAGCCACTAAATCAGGTCCTGGGCCAATGGAGGCATGCCCACTCCAGAATTAGAAATATGGATTAGCTTCATCCAATGTGTTTCATGCACTGTGGGACGACCTAAATCCAATATTTAATACATCATAAATACAGCAGTATTTAACGTGACAGAGCACAAGCTATCCAATATCTTATTAATATTGATCTGCGTTAGTTGACTGATTGAAATTTAAAGCAGTGCGCTCGATAAGTGGCTTAAATTCGGGGTTGTTAGGGAACAACGGTGTAGTGGTAAAAAATTAAAATATGTGGTTTATTTCTGGTTGTGGTAGGAAAAGTGAAGCTCCCTGTTTTCTTTTTATGAGCATATTCCCACAAAAGGTGGGTGAGCTCACATTGATGAAACACCACTGATGAAAGATTAACCTAGGCTTTGTTCACCTTGGCAGGTGAGGAAAGCATGACATTGTCAAAACATAAAATCTATATCCTGATTATGTGACAAATAAGGGGCCTAATCCCTGTCAATGCCCACATAATTCATAACAAGTCTGGGAATTACAAAAGGTGGAAAACTTTGAGGGGACAAAAAAGACTATGGTTATTTCTAAACAACTGTTGAGTTACCTTTGCCTTACCTCAAGTTTTTACAGCCCAACATTTATTCTTATTACTTTGCAGAGGGGAGATCGAAACGTATAGTAATCAGAAAACTGCCAGCACATCTATCACTGCATGAACAAATAAAATGTCCTGTTCTGCACGGCACGAAAAATATTAGACAAATAAATGATTCCTCTAGGTCCAGTATGGCCATGGCTATTTGTTTTTTGCGGATGATAAAAGTGAAGTCGTATTCGTGCAGACAGAGAGAAGATTTTGGGCTGGAGAAAGCTGGTGTTTGTTCGGGTGACTGTGAGACCAGGGGCGATTTTCTCATCAGCGGCCGGCCAATGGGACTGCTCCCTTTGCTGAATGGAAAGGAAACGTGATGGAGGACCACTGCTTGTGCCTGGCAGGAATGAACAGGCAGAGTGTTGGAGGGAAGGGCCCCTGGGGTCCTGCTAACCCTCCCCCCAGGGATACAGATCGTTGGTCGCCCATCGACTCACAGCAGCGCCTAGCATGGGTCTGATTGCCTGGACCCTGTAAATTGCAATAACAACCTTACTATAACTTCCACCGGACCTTGTTAAGGATGAAGTACCCCGGCGTAATAGCTGTGGTGTTGGACCGGGTACAGGTTCAAGTGTCCGGGCATAGTAGCTAATGTGCTGGACTGGGTATAGGTTCAAATCTCCAGTCTGGCTTATTTCACAGTGTGTATTTCATGGTTTATTTCACTATAAGCTTATTCATTACTGGAACGTGCCTAAACTGCCCGATATCACTTAAACAGAAAGTTTAACTTGTTGCAGGCAGGGAATCTGTGGGCCTACATGCAGTTAGTGAAAACTGCTGATCTTTGAAAGGCTTTAGATCTAAATCTCCACCAACTAGTGTGGCATCTGTATGCTGAGTCATGTGTGTGACCAAAGCTTTGTGATGCTGCCAGTCGACAGCAGTAAAACCCCACCGGTGTTGGGACTCTGTGACATTCGATATAGAACGTAGGAGCGCCGTGCCGACGTTCTCGTTATGGAGTCTTAACCCGTGCCTGACAGACGAGGGAACGCGGTGGGCCGTCAGCCGCTGTTCCCCGTTCCCGGTCGCGGAGCAGGCGGCGGCGTCCATCTGGCCGCCGTGGTGTCACGGAGGCACCGCCACGCCCCCCCCCCCAAAGGAATCCTCCAACTCGTTAGATGCCGCCCCGGGTGTGGTAACCGCGGTGATCACAGCGGTGGACGCCGCCCGACGCCCCGTCTGAGAGGAAGAGGAACAGATGGCGAAGAACATCGCCTCTCGGTGTCCCTCGGTGGCCTCAACACATCAGAGCCCTTCGTCATTTCAACCGCCAAAGACTCTGTTGACTCAGCAGCTTTCTTTGATATGCTGAAAGACACGGGAGGGCTGCCCATTCAGCCGGACAGCTGTGTGACTCCCAAAAAGAAACCATGTTGTTGCCCAGCACCAGTGATGGTGGATAAAGAGCTTACTTGCCAAAGCCCTGAACTAGTCTTTTTAAATAGAAAGCCATTTTTTGTTCTGTTGTTTCTGTTGTGCAGCCGTGGCACCAGACCCGTCTTCAGAATGTCTCTGTTAGTGCCATTAACTACAGGTCTGAAATGTCAGTGTGCGGAGAATGTGTCTGCTTCGGGTTGAAACATCTGCCACAAATAACAAAGAGGTTATGTAGGATTTCCATCACAAAGAAACTGCTAAAGTAATTTGCAGTTTCATTGCTGCTGCTGAAATGGCCACAAAACGCCTTACGAAAAGTAGCTGTTGGATTTTTCACCTGTACCATTACGATATGTACATCGAAATCATTGAACTCAAGTGGTTACTAAGTAACCATTAAATAACGCGTTTGCCACATGCAAAAGCCTTGTGAAATTCACCTCTGATTCCACTGGCAAGAAGTAAATATTTCATACATCCAGACGAGTTAAAACAGTAAATTCAAATATTGAGTCTAGATTATGTGGAGTGTACCTTTAGGCCACCTGAATTGACCCGCTAACACTACAGTAATGGAGTGACAGAATAATCCTATCATCAGGGTTTCTTAACGGTATGGAAAACACACACTCTTGCCTGGTCATTACTAATGGAGTGACAGAATAATCCTATCATCAGGGTTTATTAACGGTATGGAAAACACACACTCTTGCCTGGTCAATACTAACCTAACAGAGATCTGCTCATTGATCCCAACTCATTCCAGTATAGTCCATTATTGCAGCTCTGTGATTCATTTGCATGGTTGGCGACATGGAAATAGAATGAATTAAACAAATGTCCCCATGTGTGGACCGGCGGCCATTTTGCCATGGTTAGAGGTTCTATTTCCAATAGGTCTATGGTTTTAGGGTGGTGGACATCCTTGCGTTTAGTATTTGACCAAAAACCAAAAGGTTGCCGGATCAAATCCCAGTGCAGGCATGGCACAATGCTCTGATTCGGTCCAGCAATGCTATTAACTGTCGCTCCAACTCCTGTCCCTCACGGTTGGACATATGATTGGACATCCAATAGAAACCTCTTGTCATGTTAATTGGAAATATTTTGATGCAGAGCAATGCAGAAAGCAGTTTCCTTATTAAAGTTGCCTGGTGGAAATGACAGACAACATCAGAAATAGCTGGACCATCTTTACAAGAAAAGGGTCTGTCTGTCTATATATGGCAGCTGCTTATCAATAGAACAGTTTCTGTATTACAGATCATGAAATTGGTTGGGATTGCTTGATGCATTTTCAGAGTTCTTGGCGTTTGGAAATATTAGGTGCTCCAGGATAAATCTATATTGATGGTTGTGAAGCTTCTTTTGTGAAAAAGAGGATGAGAAGCAATTCTTTGGTGTATCGGCTTCTGGAATTGCTTTTGTGTTATTGTTTGGCGAGACAGCTCTGAAAAATATGTCTATTTTGTTATTGTTGTTGTTGTTGTTGATGTAGGTTCCAAAGGTGCCCCCAGTCTGGAGACTAGGAGGAAGAGGAAAACGTTGCATCTCTTGTTATTGGTGATTTTTTTCATGTGGATGCAATGATTAAATCAAACATAAATGTTGCTTCAGTTCAGAGCCTGGGGTTGTCGCATGACATACAGTGCCTGCTTTGACAGGTCACTTGCATGTGGAAAAGTACATCTGCAAATACTGCAAGCCTGCTAGGTTACATTAATACTTTGATTAGTCGCTCTTGTTCATTTGCAGGAATGTTGAATTGTTATTCTTCTTACGACCAAGGTACTTAAATTACCGATTAGGGTTTTCAGTTTAGGCGTTCCAATATTGGGGTGACATGGGGGCATCTCATTGCCAGCAACAGTGAGTTACAAACTCCACACCCGTTGAATGGCACCGTCTCTGCATTCGTATGTGCCACAGGCTTTGTCTTTGCCTTGAGTTCGATTGACTTTGTGCAAACAGACCCAGCGTAGAACAGCAGCGGAGCTGCGCAGAGAAAATTGGCTTGTGACAGGTTATTGCACTCTGTAAATATTTAAATCAATGCACGTTCACTTGGGGTCTAACTGCATTCACCGCGACATATTTTACATCTGACAGATACACGCGTTCTCGTGGCTCTGTCTAGTTTCTGCTTTCAGTAAAGCTCCGTTCTGATTTCAAAGGCCCAGCGTGGCTCAAATAACACTGTCTCTGCCTAGTCATTAGAAACCAGGGGATAAAAGAAAGTGAAAACATTCTAACTAATAGAGCAAACCTGAACGTGCACATTAGTAGATGGGTGTGGGGGTCTGAGGGAGAGGTTCAGGGGGCATTCGATCGCTTCCCATCACTATGATCATTACGGTTGGACCGCGTCCTGAGGAGATAATAGACCCAGGCAATCATACCCTGTTCATTAAGGCCCTGTTAACACACGCTGCCCTTTCTTCTCTTCAGATGACGACTATTTCAACCCTCTCGTTCAAAGGAATAAAACAATAAAACTCAATTTCAATTAAAAACAATTCTCCCAAGCCCGATTTCTTGGCCGTGCTCTCCTTCGCTCGCTAGCGGCGTGGAAAAAGGCTCCTTGATTCGCTGGCTTCTGAAGAGATCAGGTCGACACCCGAAATTCTGGATGATAAATCCTGGCTGTTTTTGCGTTGGCAGCCAGGTTGGTGGGATCTACTGATGGGCCTTGAATATTTGGGTTGGTGGAGAGGATCAGACTCCATGAATATTTCAGCTCACTCAGCTCATTACACTGTTGTAGCTGTAGCTAATTTGAGCAGATTCTTTGTGCATTTTGTTGACTGGTATGGGATTTAAGAAATAAGATTGATCCAATGACTCTGTTAGCAGGGGAATTTCACTACTCAAACTTAAACTACAGAACAGCTCTATTGACAATACAAAAGAAAATGTGCTCAATATAATGTTTTCACCATTACATTTTCCAAATATTTTATAATGAACTTGTGTTTACTCTCTGGAACGTGGAATCATAGTCATTCCACCTTGAGGTTCTGTATCTCTTGGAGTCACAATGGCCATGTGTGTGTGTGTGGCCTCAATGTGTTTGTGTGTGTGTGGCCACATCCTGTGTGTGTGTGTGTGGCCTCATCTTGAGTGTGTGTGTGTGTGTGTGTGTGGGTGTGTGTGGCCTCATCTTGTGTGTGTGTGTGTGTGTGTGTGTGGGTGTGTATCCTCTCTGGCTATCTAATTAGTCACATTCGTAGCACTGAGTGACTTTGTAACCCCGTGAAAGAGCCTGATGACACAGTGATATTTACAGAACGATTTCCATTCACTACAATCCATAATTATGTTTCCTCCCGTCTTTTATTAAAAATCCCTTCTGTCTTGAGGTATACGACATACAGTGGATGACTGTCATTCTTTGCCCAACCATGACAGCCAAGGGCTATACATTTTTTTTTGAAAGAATCTTCAGAGCCAGTGATCCACCGAAACACCACAGCGACCACTAAAACAACGATAGCTGCAGTTCCCACCCTACCGAGAGTTATTAAGGCTTTGGGGGGAGGCGGGGGAGGGAGGCAGGGTGTCACCAGGCAAGTTTTGTTACTAACAAGCCCAGCAGCCCCCATGCCTCCCAGATGGTGCCTGGGTGGTGCTCAGGGGGCGGCGTCTCCCCGTTCATTAAGGCCCACAGATCCGATATATGCGCACCGTCTGTCCTCTGGGGACATGGGACGCCGAGCGGCGGTAGCAATCAAGGGTGTTTTACCGGGAGACACGCTCACATATGAACTTCAAAAAGCGAGGAACGGTTTGGTTTTCTTGTCTTTCTTGCCTCCTCACTGTCGATGCCTTGGCAGAAGCGAAGAAAAAGTGAAAGAAGTGGCTTTAGAGTTATTGCATATTAGCAAACCACTAGCCTCGGGGTTTCCCCGGTTGTCTAACCAAGATCAAACGCAGCAATCTGGTTCCTTTAAGCCACGTTAATGGTACTTTTCACTACTAAGAGGCATTGGAGGTTGATGAAAATGAATCATATTAATTGAACATTCATAGGCTGATCGATCAATTTTAGAGTTTATATATAGTGCCTCTCAAAAGTATTAATTTGTTACAACTTAAAAAAAATCAAAATGGATCTCATTTAGGTTTAGAGTTTTTTGAGATAATCGCAAAGTGAAAAATTAAATGAGCACATTGTTCTAAATGAATTGCAAATAGAACAATATGCTGGCAACACTGTAGCTTTTGATATGAAGCAGGTATTTTTTGTTAGTTAATCTAATTAAAGTCAATAAACAATCAAATGAATAATTGATTACATATGTCTTCACCCCGTTTAGCCAGACGTTTGTAGAGGCACATTGGTGGCATTTGCAGCCACGAGTCTATTCAGATGAGTCTCTTCCAGCTAAGGTTAGGTTCTGCTTCTCTGGGGTTACTCACTGCATCACATGATTGTGTTAACAATGATACTAATAACCCCATTCCTACTGTAATTTGGTCAATAGAAATACATATGGCAATGAGCAGGGTATGCAGAATCAATCCTCCGCAGAAGGAAACAACCAAACAGATGGAGGCTGGATGGTGGGTTGGTTCAGCAAATAACAGCAAGACGACTCCTGACTTTGGCAACTGCATGCTAAGAAAACCAGCAAAGCAGTACCCTGACTGACTTAAATAGGCCGACATTTTTGAGTCTGTGATTGGAGCGAGCCATAACTCATTTGATGCATCGCTTAGCCAATGCCCAGTTGGTTTCCCTGGCTGAACTGGCTTCATACGTTCTCCAGTGGATTGACATCCGGGTTCTGGCCACTCAAGGATATTCCCAGACTCGTTCAGAAGCCACTCCTGTGTTGTCTCAGCTGTGCGCTCTGGGTCCTTGTACTGATAAAATGGATGCTCATCTCACTTTGAGGTCCTGTGCGGTCTGGATCCGGTTTTCTTTACATATCTCTATTTTGATCTCATGAGACCATATAATCTTCTTTCACTTGGTCTCACAGTCTCCCACATGCTTTCTGGCTAAATCAAACCAAGATTTGATGTGAGTTTATTTCAACAATGGCTTAATTGTTAAAGCCACTGTTTTGAAGCTCCAAGGCTGTTGTTGCAGTATGCTTGGTGTCTCCCAGCTCAGCCGTGGAAAACCAGAACTCCTTTGAACATGAACAACGAACAAAGACCGTGTGAGAAGGATGTTGCTTGAAACTTCCAAACACTATGAACATAGAAACAGACAGATTTGGTTGGGTCCTTTCCCCATGACATCATTCTTCCCTGTTTCTGTCAGATTTCCTTTGCTTTGGTGAAGTTCCTTTAACCCCTTGATCCCATCTCTCAGGTATAAATTAGAAAAAGAAAACAATGTGTGTTGTACATCTACATGTTTAATCAAAAATCAGCACATTGTTGAGCACATATTTGATATGGAAAGCTTGGCAGCCTGCAAAAGCATCTATGTTGGATATTTCAGACTAAGGGGAACTATGTGGCTTAAAAGGTTGCAGGACTGGATGAAATGTGTCTGCCCTGGAAGCAATCACTGTGTGGAGAGCCTGATACCGACATTTGCTGTAACAAATTCACTTTAATATGCTGCATGTTTATAACGTGACATTGAGGGCAGTCTGATATTACATCTAATTTTACACATATAGCCCAGAGCCACTAATCAATATCTGAAAAACCCAAACGATCAATGAAGCCTCCAGGTAAAGCCTGTTGTTCTGGCAAATGTACTTTATGGAGCGCTAAACTGTACTTTGTATGTGTAGGCTACAATAAAACACAAGCACACCACAAAAAAACATGGGAAAATAGTGCTTCAGGAAGAGAAGAAGGGGATGAAGTGACAGGAAGAAGCAGTCATGACCTCTGACCTTCACCTCAAATGGGCATTGAGAAAGATCAAAACGTGTGAAGTGAGGACCCTTTGCATATGGAATGAATGTCTTTCGCCTGTTTGTTGGTAGTTGTACCAGCATGGCTATGTCTGGAGTCATGGCAATTTTGAAGAAAAGCTCATCCAAATCACTACCCCTTCTGTGTTTTCTTTGTAGCAAAACAAACTCTTCAAGATTTGCTTCTTTGCAAGAGTATTCGCTAGAGCCAGCCATGCTTTTGTTGTGGGTTTTTAAGAATTTCTATTGTAGAAACAAACAATACATTCAAGCATACTGTAAGTAAGAACAAGTATCACTAACACATGTTATGGTTAATCATTTGGTGGAAAAGAAGTATGCCTTTTATCTCACTTGGAATCCAAAATATTTGGCTGCCTTTATAAGTAAAACTTTGGAAAACATATTTTTTGTTGTTCCAGGACATGGTGAACTCCTAGTAGAACCCATTTTGGTTACAGATAGATCCCTTTTGGGTTCCATATAGAACTTGAAACCAAAGGGGTTCCATTTGGAATTAAAACGTCTTGAGCCTGGAACTGAAAAGTGTTCCGTCATGGAAAGAGCTAAAAATAACTTTTGAAACCCAATTTTGTGTTGTCCAATTTGCAACTTGGGCTTTGCTTCATCACTCGACCCTCTGCAGGCTGGGGCGATGTCCTCTGGAGCACATCCTGCCGGCCCAGCTTGTTATCACACTGATCCCTCCACCAGGAAGTCAGCTGTAAACAACATGCTCGAAGAAGAACGCTTCTCCAGTTAACGACTACTATTGAGCTTGCAGGTGCCCAACCTTCCGCAAGGAGTCCCTAGAGCGTGACCAGGACAGCCAACTCAGTCCAACATCCCTCTCTGCCATCCAGAACTGTGCCAAGCCATATCTCACCATCCTCTTAAGGACTTCGGGGTCGTAATGCTCTGGATCCTTTTTTTTTACTAAGACTGTAACTGTTGATTTGTTGGCTCCAGCGACATGAACATAACAAAACATTACTGGGAGAGCCTAATCATTTGAGCCAACATGGTCTGAGATTGCAATCAGACGGCATTGATTTTTCAAGCCCCTTGTGTTTTCATGGAGCAACATTTTATTTCAGATTACAGATTGCACTCCCTCCCATATGAGGAAAATAATTTTTCCTTCATCTGCAAACACACGAGTAGCTTGGGGACATGTGACAATCAACTATATAATTACTCTTAGTGTTGTTTTCAAATATCTGTTTCACCCATCTTGAGTGGAGACTCCTTCAATACTCCTGACACATTCCCAGGGCTTGGTCGTAATCTGAAATGGTGCCTCATTGCTTGAATGGGGCACCACTTATCAACAGTTGAGCACAATATGGAATTAAGTGTAATTTGTGAGAAATGTCTTTCGGTCGTTTGCTGCTCTCCCTTTAACACTGCCCATGTAATCCAACATCACGTCCTGCATAGAGCAACAAAGGAGACCGCGTTGTTGTCTTCTGTACACTTAAGCAAAGTTGCCAAAAATTTTACGTAGCTGTGCATTTTCCTCCGACAGATCTCTGTTGCCAGAGTAGTTGTGCCACTTCTGTGATTATATGAAACAGGCGGGGACTGTATATTATCTGCAGCTAAACAGTCAGTGACCAAGACAAAACTAAGGTGCTGCTAAATAAAAGGCTTCGGGAAAATGTGGTTTTGGCCTCACATCCCACTGTGAAGTTCATGCATATCAGATAGGCACTGTAATCACCCATCTGATTATGTATTTATTCAATTATTTATTTTGGTATGAATGCCTGGACTTGGTCTCCACCTCTCAGCTCGTAAATGGATGGTGGACCGGGTGGATGGAACGGGTGGGCCATCTTTTCACCGAGTCCAAAGGACGGGCCCCTGCTTAGGAAACGGGACATAATGAAAGCATTAGGATTCTGTTCAATATTTATGAATTTGCAGTCTCAGGTCAATGCAGAGAATGGCAAGCCACAGAAATCTACCGACTGGCGCTCCACCACCAGGGATGTTACTAAATCAATTTGGATAATGAATAGTCCGATATGCTGTTTATTTTTTTATTTTTCCCCCCCAACTCCAGCCAAGGTATGTGGAGCCAGTAGATAATAAGCTTAAGAAGATGAAATAATAAAATAGTTTATTTCTTACCCATCACAATTGATTTACCCGTAGAAGAAACTTTTCTATTAGTCTCAGGGGCATGTTGTTTTCCATCTTCCAAAGTAATTACTAAGGATTATGTATTTTCCCAACTATTGATCTCGTCTGAGGGTGGTAGGTTCGTTGTGTGCAGTAGACAGTGGAATGTAATCGAGTGGTTCACATTTGAAAGTAGCTGCCATTGTTTCTACCATTTGGCCTTTGTTGTGGGTTCCATGTCAAGTGGCTCTCTGTACATGTCAAAATGTTGCTTACTGGTTTTCAAATTCTGTGTGGTTCTAAAAGGTAACACTGCTCTGGGTTAGCTTTACCTAGTGTTTTGTATTGACCTGTCTCACTGGGTAATACTGTTCACTGCACTTTCACTTTACTTTCACAGTGGCAAGTCAAGGAACTGCAAACATATTGAACCACCAACCAGAAGTCCCACCACAGCCCCATGACCTCAGATTAACAGAAAACCTTCAGGGGTAGACCCTTTTAAAATTGCCCCAAGCACCTTCAACATCAGGAGTCACAAGTGAATTGTTTCTCGCTTTAACCTATTTGACCCATTCCACGCCCCTTCATCTACTGAACGTCATCTCTTCTGTAATGCCAATCTGCAAGCAACCGATCCACTGAAGACTGCACGTCAATCTGCCGGACTGGATGAGTTTAACAGCCCCAAGTAATCATGTTTTTTCTTTCTCTCACCACGGTATGACCTAATACATTCTGAAGTGGATATTTTACAGCCATATCTGTGAAGTGGCTTGAGTTATTCCTGTTACACAAAGTCTGTATTTATGTGGCCATTCCAGGCGAGATGGAGAGGACCCAGATGAATCATGGGAGTGCCACACAGATTTATCGGCCAAGCGCATGCTGCTCTGTGTCAAGCTCAATCGGTTCAAGGTTCGATCGGATGCGTTAAATGTGAGCCTATACTCTTGCAAAAACCGTGATGAAATTGATACACCGCTGTGCCTGTATGTTTAGAAGATATTCAAGCTGTGATTTACTTGTTTGCTTGAAAAAGGGCCATCATTCAGTGAATATTCTGGAGTTTTATGGGAAACAATTGAAAAGAAAACCCTGACTCCGTGCTTTACGCAGGGAGTATTTATACTGGAAAAAAATAAAGCATAGTTCCTTGTTAGCCAGGAAACAGCTACCTCTATTTGCCATCTCTCAATCACCCAGCTTTAAAGGCTTTAGTGTTTTTTTTACTTTATAATCATTCACCAGACAGTAGAATCCAGAGGGATTTACAAGAGCAATTTGGGTTGAGTGCCTTGCTCAAGAAAAAAACAACATTTGTCAGGAGTCTTAACTAGCAACATTTGGGTTCAGATTAACACACTAGCCACTCCTCTGATCAAGATCAGATTAACTCCAGGCCCTAGCTAGATAATGAACATCCAAGGTAGGAATTTCATTATCTACCTTTACCTTCTATCTCAGCAGGCTTAATACAATAAATATTAAATACATGCTATGGAATTTCCTCTCAAGTTTGAGATGTCTTGTTTACAGTTGAAAGATACTCCCATGATGCAACGGGCCTGCATGTAACACAGCTCTGGCCCCCCAGGATACACACACCAACCATCTTTTCTGCTTCCTGCCTCCACTGGCTGTGAGATGACAGAATAGATTGCTCTGATCTCCCTTAATTCTCTCTTCCTGGCAGAGAAACAAGACAGACAGACAGGCACCCCCAAAATCTGGGCCCTGAAGGCCAAACTTTTTAAAATTGCTTTATTAAAATTGTGACAATATTTTTGTGTAATTCTTGTGTAAAAAAGTGATGATAAAGTGCTGGCGTGGGTTTCAGTCTGCTCTTTGAACTTTGACATGACCTCAGGTTCATCCTCTCTCGCTGTCTGTTCAATTATAAAGAGAGATGTTATTTCACTTCAGTTATTCTTCATTTGGAGCACGGATGGTGTTGGTCAATGGAATATACAGTCAGTGGAGATGGGGGTCATGGTGACCTAAAGTGAGAGCGGCAGTGTACTTGGCAAAATAACATGGTAGGTATACAAGGTAAACTGCATCCAGTTGTCAAGGGACCATAGAGAACAATCGGGCAGTACATTCCTCTTCCTCCCTTATTACCAGCAGAACCTAGCTTTGTTTGGGTTTGGTGGTGATGGTTTGCAAAACTGGGCTCAGATTACTTTTAGAAAAGCTGACTTTCTGAGGACATTCATGGAGTAGGTTGTGAATTTTTGAAAAGGGTGATGAGGTGACAGGGATGTTTTTACGTTCACTTGCGCTGCATCACAATGAATTAAGCATGGAACTAATTAATACAAATATTATTTATTATAAACATTGTAGCAGATTTAAGGAGAATATGTAAACAGAACATATAAGATGTAAGCCTAAACATCACAGAAGATATAAGATGTAAGCCTAAACATCACAGAAGATATAAGATGTAAGCCTAAACATCACAGAAGATATATGATGTAAGCCTAAACATTACAGAAGATATAAGATGTAAGCCTAAACATCACAGAAGATAAAAGATTTAAGCCTAAACATCACAGAACATATAAGATGTATGCCTAAACATCACAGAAGATATATGATGTAAGCCTAAACATCACAGAAGATGTAAGATGTAAGCCTAAACATCACAGAAGATATATGATGTAAGCCTAAACATTACAGAAGATATAAGATGTAAGCCTAAACATCACAGAAGATAAAAGATTTAAGCCTAAACATCACAGAAGATATAAGATGTATGCCTAAACATCACAGAAGATATATGATGTAAGCCTAAACATCACAGAAGATGTAAGGAGACGATGTAAGACTAAACATCACAGAAGATACAAGATGTAAGCCTAAACATCACAGAAGACATAAGATGTAAGCCTAAACATTACAGAAGATATAAGATGTAAGCCTAAACATCACAGAAGATATAAGATGTATGCGTAAACATCACAGAAGATGTAAGGAGACGATGTAAGACTAAACATCACAGAAGATATAAGATGTATGCCTAAACATCACAGAAGATGTAAGGAGACGATGTGAGACTAAACATCACAGAAGATGTAAGAAGACGATGTAAGATGAAACATCACAGAAGATGTAAGGAGACGATGTGAGACTAAACATCACAGAAGATGTAAGGAGACGATGTAAGACTAAACATCACAGAAGATGTAAGGAGACGATGTAAGACTAAACATCTGCAACAACAAAAATGTGTGTGTGCTTTTTGACTAGTGCTCCTCTCTGAAACCACAAGGCTTCAATCCTGCAAGGCTTCAATCCTGCCACCTACCCCTACCCAGCTAAACTCTCGTTTTAGGACCCAAGAAACAAAGACTTTTATTGGCAGATCTCACTGTGAACCTCGATGGCTACATGGTCATATCCCAAAAAACTGTAAGAAATCTCTGCGTTACCATCAAACCTGACCTCTCCTTTGATGAACATATAAAATATATCTCAAGAGTTGCTTATTTCCATCTTCGAAACATTGCAAAAATGAGAAACATTCTATCCAAAACTGATGCAGAAAAACTAATCCATGCTTTTGTTATGTCGAGATTTTATTACTGCAATGCTCTTTTTTCCGGTTACCCTGATATATCAATAAATAAACTTTAATAAGTGCTGCACATGGCTGCTAGAATCCTAACTAGAATTTTTTTTAACACATTACTCCAGTACTATCCTCTATACTAGCTGCCTGTTAGGGTTTGGACTGATTTTAAGTTTTTTCTGTTAACCTATAAATCAGTACAGGGCCTTCCTATTTATCACGCTGAAATGATCCAGCCATACTTGCACGTAACCTTAGATCACAAGATGCAGGCCTTTTAACTGCAGCTAAATGTCTAAACAAACAGCCGGAGGCAGGGCCTTTTCTCATAGAGCTCCACTACTGTGGAATGATTTGCCAATTAAAATATGAAATGCAGACTCAGTGTAAACATACAAGCGTCTACTGAAGACTCATCTCTTCAGCCTGGTCTATGATTAAGTGTAGTCTGGCCCAGGGGCGTGAAGGTGACCAGAAAGGCCTGATACTGGCCACCCTTGCTGTCTTGCCAGGTGGGCTCTCATCACTACTGGGATGCCCTCCCTCCAATGCCATTCGGGGGCGGAGTCACTGGCTTGTTGTTGTCTCTCTGTTGCGCACTGGTGCAATTGGGCTGTACTCTGCTGGCAATACTCGGCCCTCATTCAGGATGATTGCGGTTGGTGGGCATCCCTTTGGTTGATGCTTGGCAATGTGGGTGGATTGATTTCCTGCCTGTTGGGCCCTGTCCAGGGCCTCCCCTGGATAGGGCCACAGTGTCCTTGGACCCCCCCTGTCTCAGCACCAAAGTCTTACGCTGCTATATTATTGTGCTGGGGGAGTATGGTCTACATTTTCCCTGATTTTCTGTTATTTTAAACTTAGGACATGAGGTATTAACCCACACTTGCTGATTACCAGGCTTGATTCGTTGCGGTCCCTGTCCAAAGTCCTCCTGGTTGTGTTGCAGATCAAGACGAAACCTGACAATTTCAGCTGCCACTCTGCTGACCACCCCCGTCTGTCCTTGTCCTTGTCCATCTGGTCACGCCTACGCTCTGGACAAGGTTTAAATAGACTCTGGCCTCAGCCCACATGCATCGATTAACTATTACAATTTGGACTCTTAATATGTTCACCCGGCAAAGCCAGAAGAGGACTGGTCACCCCTTGGAGCCTGGTTCCTCTCTATGTTTCTTTCAAAATTTCGGCTTTCTTAGGGAGTGTTTCCTAGCCACTGAAGTTCAACACTACTGTTGTTTGCTCCCTGGGGAATTTTGTTAAAGCACTTTGTGACAACTGCTGATGTAAAAAGAGCTTTATAAAATACATTTACTTGATTGATTGATTGATACAGAAATACACCATGATATCGGCTATGTGGTTATTGGAAACAAATGCATGCATGTGCGTGTATCTGACCGGCAGATCGATTAGCACGGAGGCATAGTTTTCCCACCATAACCATGTCCCAATTCAGATCAAAGACAGGTGGGTGTCTGATGTGATGTAACACAGGAGGTGCCCATTGCCGTCCTGCCCTTCAGATGCCTGGCAAACTACGGAAGTTGAATCTGTGAACGTACAGAAATAGCCGCACACATGAAATACAGTGAGCCTCTGGCCGAAGTTCTGTCGCTGTTGGCACCGAGCAGGGCTCTGTAAAGGACAGGTGTAGAATGACACTACACAACACATCACATTATGTCCCCATATAAAGAGGTGCAGCTTTGCATTTAACATTTTCAGTTGAATGATTTGCTTGGGGATTTGCGTGTTGGATTGGAAGATCTGGTAATGTGAGAACAACAGGAATTTCTTCAGTGGTCAGCCCATATCAGTTAAGTACAAATGAAGCGTGAAGCCAATTAATATGCATTAAAGCCAAAATGTCCCACTGGCTTGAAATCCTCCCCCTTTTACCCAAATCAACTTAAACATTGAGCTGATTGCATGCCGAAATTGGTTTTGCATCCAATAAAAGTCGTTGGTTGTTGTTGAGTTAGTTGCCATCTGTCATTTTTATGGACTTCAGAGAGCGATACCTCACTGAGGAAACATTGTAATTGGTCCGCTGGGGATTGTATTTCAAGGTAGCACCATCTAAGCACAGGTTTAAAGCAGGTGTTGTGCTGAACGCCCCAGTCTTACATGCTTGTACCATACTGTTCTTTTGCACGTACAGAGAACATTGTTTTGCCCCTATTATGATGTAATGTAGTATTGGGTGTCTTTCCGTCCACCAACAACAAATTTCAGCCTAAATAATGGGACAATTAGGTGTCCCTTTAGAGAGTTTGATGACAGTTAAATGTAGTCCTGAAATGTAATGACCTTTTTATATGTAGTTGCATAGGTTTTATAATAAGGTACTAAGTGAATAGATAAAAAACAACAATACAGATAAAAAACATTAAATATACGTGGCACAAACCTATACTAATACCAACCAGAATACTGTAGACCTGAGGTACAGGACTCCATTTTTCCTTCTACAACGTCTTGAGATTTCTTTTAAAGCAGAATTTCTTGTACCCCCGACACACCACATCTAATAACACAATGTCAATTCACATTTCTATCTATTGAAACTGAACTCTACTCAATAGGGAGTGCTAAGTACAAACCAGTGAACACAGTCAAGACTAATGAAAAGTGAACCAAGCATTGAAATACAACAAAGTAGATGTGTAAAAAAGAATATAAAAAACAACTAAACTCTAAATTAGTACCTTACGCAAACTCTAATCTGTAGTCTTCATTGTTGATAAAAAAAACGTTCCAGGTCCTGACTTTGATTTTCAAGTATATTTTTCAGTAATATCACTGCTGTGTAAATAGCATTTGCTATAATTTCCAGTTTTTCTACTGTAATAAATACCACAATAAACCAACACAAAGAACAGTTAGAGGCTTCGTGGCTCTCCACCTCTGATGCATGACTTCTGAAAAATGTTGGAACAAATTATGCTTCACATAATTGAACATTTTATGTATCCAAATTACATCTCACTTTCTCACTACCCCTTGGGTGTGAGCAGAAAGAAAACACGTTTTTCTTGGAATGCTAAGTGTTCCGGAAGCTTCCAATTCATACATTATCAACAATGTCTTGCTTATTACAGCAAATAACTGTAAAAACATAACGCACAGGACCTCTAACAGTTGTCCTAAGGCAGTAATATTCGTCATGATGGATGTTCTGGGAGGGGGGACAGGGATGGTAATTGTTTAGTCATTACAGACCATATAGAGCATAAAGGCAGCACTTTGCTGGTGTTGTGAACACTGCTTCTCTTCTGGGGCGGCATTTGCCTTCTTGTCTCACAGGTATTGGCAGTAGGGTATTAGCTGTAACTGTCAGTCAGACGGAAACCCCGTGAAACAGTGCTAAAGCGCCACGTAATCCTGTCATTGCGGGCCATAAACTGGATAATTACTGTGGATCTTGAAGAATATTATGACACCAACTAATCCTGTCTTTTTAATTTGCCGTTAAGGAGTTTTCAGCTTAGGGGACAATTAGACCACTCTTTGATGGTAGGATTATTAAACATGTGTCCTTGCACTCAACAGCCTTACTGTCAAGTAGGGGGAGAATTATATTGCTGCTCCCACTGGCGTTTTTTTATTTCGACTTCGTCCAGCTTACCTTCATACTACAGCTATTTTGTATATCCAATATTTACTTCCTCCTTCCTCAGATTAAGTGAAAATAGAACAGATTTTCAGAAACAAGATGTGCCTGAGCATGAGCATGTTGGCTACAAATAATAAGTAAGAAACCAATTGAAATGTTTGGGCCTACAGTACATACATTAGTGCTATCAAAGTCAACGTGTTAACAGATGACATAAACTCAAACTGCTTCAAGCTGCAGAACTTACGTTGTTAATATGTTTATCTGTTGTGAGCCTCAGAACCACCCAGAGTGCAAAAACAACACATTTTCCTTCTTGTTTGTCTATTCATAGCTGACGAAGACCAGAATGATCACACAATGTGATCTGGGTCACCATACATTTCCAGCATGCTTGCCTTGCAGCATTGCTGTACAGTATAGCTTTACACCTGGCTGGCACCAATGCAACCAGCCTATACATTGTTAGCTAGAATTTGTTTTTGCTAACGGGCGTGTTTACTTGGGGGAAGCAGGCCTATCTTCACAGTGAAAGAATGAAATTGTTTAAATTACAGGGAAGAAATTTCTTAATAAAAATCAAATGCTTCCAAAAAACTCTAACAGACAACAAAGCACAATATATATTTAACATGTACTGGTTTTTCAACTGACAACTGTTCATTAAGAGACAAGTGTAAGCATTCTTTAAAGGTTTTATTAATATTCCAAAGAAGATTTTGCGATTAATCACCATTATTTATTTGAATCGTATGAGAGCAGTATAATATATTGTGTTTGAGTTGAAAATAGAATAATTCTAATGTCAATTAGTTAATAACGTCCCAAAATGCTAATGTGATGAACAAGGATTAAAAAAAATTCAGTCTCTTTGAAAATTTGTTAAATAACTTATCTTGAGAAAAAACTCAGGAAATTTGCGGTCAAAAGCCAGCATCCTTGTGAGAAAGTTTTTGCACTCACTTCTCTGTACTTCAGGGAAAGTTTGTGACACAGTCTTCATTTTCAGCATCACAAAGTATTAAAAAAGAACATTTGAGGCTTTAGCGATAGCAGTACATGAAAGTAATTCCTTCCGTTGCCTTTTAGCTACACCTGTGTCTCAGCAGGACAGGGAGAAAAAATGATAAGCCAGCATATCTTTTATTTTGTAGACGAAAGGATTTGACTATCACACAAATTCTCTTTTCTCCCCTCTACACACTCCTCAGTCAAGGCTGCAGTGCAGTGAGACTTCATAAGGCACTGTCATAGCTTGTCGTAGCTTTCCCCTGGCTTGGCCCAAGGGAAACCCAACCAACTCTTGGCAAATGGTTCAAGTACCGTTGAGTTGTGTATCAAACAGTGATTCTCCAAGTACTTTTGTAAAGGAATGCCATCAGAAATATTCTGCAGCAGGGGTTTTCAATTTTCTCCTCGAGGACTGCCAGCAGTTCCATGTACTGTATCTTAGCTGTACCACAGGTAGCACACTGTAATTCAACATGTCAACTAATAATCACGCCATTAACTCTGTGAATCAGCAGAGCTGGTTAAGCACCCAGGCTAAAATGCCCCACAGAATCCAGGAATAAAAACCAAATTCCTAAATATTGACTTTCTGCCATGAGGCTTTTACCATTCACTGTATCACAAATCATCGCCAGTTTGAGGCTCATACTGATCCTCGCCAGTTTGAGGCTCATACTGATCATCGCCAGTTTGAGGCTCATACTGATCATCGCCAGTTTGAGGCTCATACTGATCATCGCCAGTTTGAGGCTCATACTGATCATCGCCAGTTTGAGGCACATACTGATCATCGCCAGTTTGAGGCTCATACTGATCATCGCCAGTTTGAGGCACATACTGATCATCGCCAGTTTGAGGCTCATACTGATCCTTGCCCAGAGATGATCCTAGCTCACTCAACCTCAAAACAAAAGGGTTCAGTTCTCCGAGGGATTTTTCTGGTCAGTTTGATTAGGTGTTCTAACAAAATGTTCTCCAGTCTGTCAATTCTTCTGTAGAAGGATACATTCCCTGAATATTCATTAATTAAAATAAAGACCAGTCTATTCATTAATATGACAAAATATCAAATAAATAACTTTGAAACAATCAGCATAAAAGAGTATAATTTTTTTTAAATAAAACTGAGGTAAACAGACTCTGTCATTGACTTAGTATTCACAATGCATTCACAGTGCTTTTACAAGGACATCCAGTGGGTGTTTGCTGTGTTGCAACTTACAATAAAACAGGTAGGATTCAACACTTCGACTGGCTTTTAAAGATTCTGCGGGAACCTAAATACACAGAGTTTTCAGTCATGAAAAGGATGTCAAAAGTACTCTCAAAATAAAGAAAAATACATTTTTATATATTCTACCAGGATATTTTCTACCTGGTAGAAAATTGTATTCACCTGGTTTTCCAGGTGTAAATCAGTCCCTGGTTAGAGAGCTATGATGAAAACCAGTGGTAATCAAAGGACCCACTGCTACTTAGTACTGTAAAACTGAGTAGCGTCCATATTAGACAATAAGAGACATGTATTCTGCAGTATCATTGATTAATTTATGTGCATTTCTTGTTGTTGATCGTTCTTTGTTGTTTCAGTCTGTTTCTTTGAAAGCATTTTGGGACAGTTGCTGATGTTAAAAGGCTTTGCAGAATTAACTAGTGTTGTTGGGTTTGGCGTCAAACCACATTTAGACTTTTAGTCAGTGACAAACATTTTCATTAGGGTTTTAGGTTAGCTTAAGATTGCCCATTGCAACTTGAAAATGTCACCTTGTCCTTTTTACATGGTTATCCGCAGAGCCTAATCTCAAAACAGAAATTTAGACTTTTGGGATGTTTGGGGTAAGCTAAACAAAAACAGACCTAATTGGAAGTGGATCTAAAAATGGAAATAGAAATAAAAATATATGGGTAAAAAATGAAAATAACTGAAGAAAAGAGACAAAGAAAGCCCAGGTCTGTAAACCTGATGACTACTTTGTGTTGTCCATGGCAAGAATAGAACCCCCGGTCGACTCTATATCAGTTCACGTCTCTAACCACTACGCTATTTAACAAGGGGTAGTCAGTCAGTCAGTCAGTCAGTCAGTCAGTCAGTCAGTCAGTCAGTCAGTCAGTCAGTCAGTCAGTCAGTCAGTCAGTCAGTCAGTCAGTCAGTCAGTCAGTCAGTCAGTCAGTCAGTCAGTCAGTCAGTAAGAGACAATGGCTCTTCTTGGTAATTTTTTCCGGTGCTGTATGGACACGCATGTTTATCCACATTTACTAGACTTGTTCATCCTGTTATAAGCTAGTATGCCAGTATTGGGATGGACTGAGACATATTACCTAGTCATCAAATCTCGACCTTAGATACTTTTTTCACGTATTAAAATCATGCCATGTTAGAATATTAAGCTGGACATAATTAAGTAATTAAGCACTGATTTCAAATGTTGTTTACTTCCACAACAAATAGCATCTGTGAACTGTATGGGTTTTGCCACTGGCCATTTTTACAGCTTATTATCCAGTAACAGGCCTACTGGTATCTACTTATTACTTGGAATTGTCATAAGTATTGAGCAATTGCTAGTGAGACTGAAGACGATCTTCACACTGCCAACGCTTTTTAATTTCATCAATATTGGTGACGATAACTACATTTTCCTTCAAGTGAAAAGACGAGAGAATCGTGGAAACCCTTCCTCTTTACTGTGCAATGGGTTGTGATGTGTATTACCCCAAAAACCATGCATGGATGCGTGCTTCGAAAATCTATGAGAAATAGTCGCAATATAACAGTAAACAGGTAAATTTTAGGCTTGCTATAACGTACCTACTGACGTTTATAGCCAGCAAAGTGTTTGTCTTTCCTGATCAAATCCTATTGCATAGTCCGTGGCGAGGCTCAAACCCCAGTCACCTGCATGACAGTCCACATCTCTAACCACTACGCTATTTAACAATAGGCAGTCAGAAAGTCACTCAGCGAGTCAATCACTCACTCAGTAAGAGACGTTTGCTCTTCTTGGCCGGCTCTGCTTACACGGTCCGGGCAAAAATGCATACTGAGTTAATCACAATGGATTATTCAGTAAGTTCTACACTCCAAACATACATTACTTCAGTGTTACTCATCCTAAACACAAATACATTCCTAGATTTTCATAAAACTTGCTTTCCAACTTTGACATAACTTGCAGAGATAGAGACTGGGGAAATGTGTGCTTGTACATTACTGCATAATGTGCATACATACTGGACTGTCCTCGATGGAGAGATAACGAAGGTAGACTGTCTCTCAAAACTTCTCTACAACATTATCCACCTTCGTGTGCATGTGCACGTCATCATAAAACTGCCACACTTTGCCCATCTGTGAAAGGCAGGGAGAGAGACAGAAAATATACATTTATTCTTCCTAGGGCAGGGTTGGGTGTATTTAGGGAGAGCATTGGATCACCTGCTCATGCTGTGAGACATTCTATTTTAAAAAATGTATCCAGATTAAGGGCATATTTGTTGAACTAACGCTAGCTAGCTATTAATAAATGCAGGTAGGTGATAATGGTAAATTAACAGTGCTGCTTTTAGAGTCATTCCGTTTCTTGTCATTTTGCTAGATAATTCATGTAGCATATCGTGTAGATAGTGTTCCAAAGCTGGCACAGTTTGGTATATTTGTCAAGATGCTAACTGCATTTTGTTGTACTGTACTCTTACTCTTCAATGACAATAACGTTTAAGCTAATCTAATATTCAAGCAACTCAACGCCACCGCTGCTTGCCAACAGAGTTTGCGTCGGGTGAAAATCTTTACATGAACTGTCATTGAGCACCTGGCACGGCTTTAAATTCCATGTGCTCAGTATAAGCCACGCCCACTAAGATGCACATCGGGCAAAATGCAGTGTTTTAGGGATACACATAACTCTCCCCACACCAGAGTGAAATACTGTGACATTAAATACAAGTGATAGTGTAACCGCTACCTAAAAAATGATGTGCTCATAAAAATATTAAATGATGTGCGGTAATATTTCAGTCTTGATTGGTAAATGTTTTGTTTTCCAAATACGTCTTTTTAGACACTTGGAGACCAACACTACCTTCCGTACTGGGATGCTTTTGTCTTTTGGGTATTAATACGGTTAATAAAAACATGCAGGAAATACCTCAACTGTACTATTTACAAACGGTATCCTGTGAAGCTCATCTTCTTTGTTATAGTGTGTTTACCAGACACTGCTGGGACATTTGAGATGGGTGGGGCTTACGGAGGATGATGCTGTGTGGGAGTGCACAAAGGAAAGTTCTTTAGAAACTGAAAACAGAACAAAATCTGCGATGGCTCATTCCTCAAAAGTTAGGTTACACATTTATCATCTTTCAAAGGAGTATTACTTTACCCAATACGTCTTCCCATTGCACTGTATGATATATCATTTTGAAGCTCAGCGTCTGAACTTTTGTCTAATGTGTACAAAAAGAATACAATTCCAGTTTTGTTAAGACCAAAAAGATATGGCTTGTCACATTAGTTATTTAGTGTTTGTCCAGTAGGTTTCCACAAGAAGGAATCTTTAATTCTACACTATGTCAAAGATTAAAAAACGAGAACACATCAGCAAATAATACAGTGACGCTTGCACTATGCAGTAATTACCCTAGCATGCACTGTATTTATGAATTAAAACTATAGTTAATACTACAGTATTTTCTACAGTATTCAATGTATTGTTTTAACAGTAGACGTCATCTTCCATATTTAGCCAGTCCAATGCATAAATATCAGGTGTAACAATTGACTACATACTAACTAGTTTCACACTGAATTCATACAAGTGTGCATTACAGAAAAATGTGGTATTTACAGTGACTCACAAGAAAAACTAGGACAGGAGGAACTTAAGAAGGGACATAACGAGGGATACATGAATTGCAGGTGAAGACTAAACTAGACACATGTGAAACCAATTAAATAACCTGGAAACAAAACCTAAAGACACGGAACATTGCAATGTAACAGCTGGCAGGTCAAAGGCTGCCCTGGCTTGAACAGATAGTCACGTTGTTAATGACATCAGGCCCATTACACAAACCTTAGTGCAACTACAACACATAGGAACCATGGAGTGATCTGTCTTTCTGATTGTTGTTCTCGTCTGTCTCCTCTGTGGTTGACAGGGTGTTATGTTTAGGCTGTAGCTGGCCTAGTGTCCTTCCTCAAGAACCAAAAAATATTTCATTGTTTCTAGTTTGATGAGCATATGAAAACTGCAGGAATGTGATCCTAAAGTTAAATTCGATTATAGTTGGTGTAGCCTACAGCTTTCTCAGAGATAGCCGCTCCGCTGGGAACCCTACTTGAGCCTTGTCGTGCGCTGTCATCAACCACCACACTGCAAAGTGTTCACTCTTGTCGTGCGCTGTCATCAACCACCACACTGCAAAGGGTTCACTCTTGTCGTGCGCTGTCATCAACCACCACACTGCAAAGTGTTCACTCTTGTCGTGCGCTCTCATCAGCACCACACTGCAAAGTGTTCACTCTTGTTGTGCGCTGTCATCAACCACCACACTGCAAAGTGTTCACTCTTGTCGTGCGCTCTCATCAACCACCACACTGCAAAGTGTTCACTCTTGTCGTGCGCTCTCATCAACCACCACACTACAAAGCTTGAGAGCCAAGCTACTGTGACTGACATCAGTGTTCAAGTACAATTGTCTGAAAATAAACTCTGAAAATCCACTGTTGCCTTTTTTCCTCTTGTGACAAGGGTGCCAAAAATCGTTGTTCTTTTCTAGATCTTCTGAGTTTCACAGGCATCCCAAAGGCTCTCGGTTTATAAAACTTTTCTCACTCTGTCGTGTAAAACCAGATTCAACTCTGAAAGCAGCGGCCAAAGGCAAACAACTGATACAAGTTTCCCACAAACTATTCTATAGGATCGCAACATGAAAAATATAGTTTCAAAAATGTTAAGTGAATCAGACAGATTTTATCCTCCAGTGCGGCAATAAGATATTCCCGACTTCTTTTCTCTTATGTACCTGAAAGGCATTACCATGACAGAAGAATGGGCAATAAAACCTAGGCATGTTTATCCACTTTGAAAGTGTGTCTTTGTAACTTTCTATCATATGAAACTTTCTCATCTGTGCCTTGTCCTTGTTTTTATTGACTCACAGGCACGTTGCCATCTGTTTCAAAATGGTTTGTGCTCCAATAAGTTTGTTAAAACTTTTCACTGACATGATGTCCAAACTATATTTCAGTCAGACTGAAACCTCCAGACATGAATATTGTTCATTGTGCAACCAACAGAATTCGAGGAATCTATTCATCCGGGTCCTTTGCAAAGCAATGAGGTCTCGACCTAGACCTCAAAGTAGGAAAATTACCTCAAGAGCGTACATTGTGCCCTTTAGTGCACATCATCTAGAGTCTGTCATCCCGTCATCTAAGTCCTCATACATCAAAGCTGTATGGTCTCATCCAGTGTCTCAAGGTCCTCTTAAGAGATTTTGTCCGACTTTGAAGTCTGTTGAGAGCTTGTGGCTTTGAGTTGGACATCTTACAGTAAAACCTACAGTAGTCCTAACCATGAAAATGATCTCACAAGGCATTAACAACACTGGGGGTTTGTGGGATTGCCTCTTGGAAATGAGTAGCAGCACACCTGATGGAAGACAGGATCTGGTTACTACTCTTAGCTTTTGACAGAAAACCAGGACTGTTGACCAAACTGCTGAATGAGAAAAATAAACAAGAACTCCTATGTCACAGATAGGCCAGGCCTTTCGCTAATGACTACTGACCAGAAACAAGAAGAGTCATTAGTTCACTTTTAACAAATGACCTTCCATGCACACCATGTTCATGATTTGATGAGCTGTGACCGCTGAACAGTCAGACGAAAAACAAGTCAAACATCCACCAGATTGAAGGACTGATCCGTCCCAGTGTCTAGCAATATCTTCCAGTTGTTAAAGCGCATCATTGCAGAGACAAAAAGATTTGTAACCAAATGTTCATTCACACCTGATCTAAAGTCTTGTTCTTGAGATAACCAGTCACAACCAAAGATTTTACATGCTGGACTGCTCCCAAAGAACAAATCAATTTTCCTCTATATATTTTTTTCAGTTTTTCAATTTAGCACACACAAGAGATCGTATGGCCTCTCTCACGGTGGGAATGACAAACTGGTGAAAATGACTTTGATCTTTGGGCAATGAGGAGTAAGAAAGAAATCTCGTCATGGGAGATTACCTCTCTTGATTAGTTCTTGTTTAGGGATTTGTGCTTGGTTTGTTGTTTGTAAAGTTACGTTAAATTTCAACACAAGAATTGCAGCTTTCATCAAAGTGAAATCTTTGTGCTCACTAATATTGTTAGCAGTCCTTTCATGACTTTGTTACTCGGTCTATTGCAATTTGCAGAACTGTTCTCTCCACGCCCATGGGACCGACATGTAACCCTGAAGGACAGCAGCTTAAATGGTTGGATAATTTAAACTCTGATAAAAAGATTTAGCAGCATATACTTTCTGAGCTTTAGCCAGAAGACTTCAGTGGGGCAGTGACCTGATTTTGGGGAAGCCATATTAGGTCTGTGTTAAGCCACACATACATTCCCCTGCTTTCGGTTGAAAAGAAGAGCATGTCGTCTGTTTCCACCAAGGCTGAAATCCGTACTCATACAAGTCTAACATCATGTGAGTATGACTGAATTTTGCCATGTCATTACGTGTCACCAGATTGCATTATGTTTGTGTGAGCCACACCATTTTTCTTTTGCTGTGTTCAGCAGAATCTTTCAAACCAGGTGATATAAGCTATTACGTGAAATGCGTTACCAGAATGCTCCATTTGCCGTCTTTTCAGGGAAGTGGAATTCCTTTACAAGACTGATGTCACTAAGACATCTGTAAACATTGAACAGTTTGTGACACAAATACATGGTATTCATTAATTGAAAGAGAAAAACCTGCTTGTTAGCGTCGTTTTCCACTCAGACATACAGTCCAATGCTTTCAGCGGGGTAAGTGGCAGTTTTCTTGTCACATTGACAATTGCCATGACCAAATGGTCGGAGCTACAAACATTTAAATACATAAGTAAATACATTTGAATCAGGAGAGTCCCTGAAGCACTTGGATGTGTTTAGTTTTGCTGTAAGAAGACAACGAAAAGCAAAGAGACACAAATGTTTTTTTTTTTTAAAGTACATTCTGAGCTAAACAATGACAATAAATATGTTCTACATGAAGTAGAGTCTCTGGATGAAAGAGGTGGTTTTTCTGTAGGACAGTGACAGGATGATCTGTAATGGTAAGGGTTAGCAAAGTACGCTGTGGGTAGATGGACAATGACGGTAAAACAGTTTTATCCAGAACGATAAACTTAAATGAAAATAAATACAGTTTTCTCAACTTTTGGAAACACCAACAACCACCCCTGACTCCACCTTTTTGGTTCTATGTTTCATTTGGGGGGATTTTTCCTGTATACCTTTCTCATTGCCTTTGGAGATTGCCATTCATATTACTGTTTGATATCATTATAAGTATTATTGTATACTTGATGATGTGATGGCAGTGAGTGACCCCAGAGAAGGTTCTTATGGTGTTGATATTGTTATTAATAGTATTGGGAAGCTAATGCCGAGGCATGTAAATGTATTGTCTCCAATAAATTGTTCAAGTGAACCCTAACCTTTTCTTTCATAAAAGGCTTCCAAAGATGTGCCTTAGTACATGTATCCTGCATCCTTCATGTAGGGTTTTCCAAAAACACTTCACACTTAAAGGTCAAGTGGAAAGTTAGTTTGACCTTACTTTTTTAAAAGCCTCTGTGTTCATGCAACTTTTAAAGTGATTACACTGATTTAACCTCCTCTGACCCCAAGCAAAGTCCACATCACAAGCATGTCTCCTAAAATCATAATAAAACCAAAATGTAACACTTCTTTTTATCTTTGCCCCTTTCCAGAAGCTCATCCGTACACATACCGTAAAGGCCTGTTGTAGATATTCTTCAAGAGATTCCACTAGATAAGTGGCTTAGGCTAAACGGAGGTAGACCTGTGCTGGATGAATCTTCCGTTTAGTGGAGGCTCAAGGTCTAATCCCCCTGACTTCTTCTTTCAAAAAGCATGGGCATACAATTTATTTGCTTGCTGGGTTGCTTGTTTTAAACATTTATTTCAAGCCTGAAGTATATACTCTATTTTTTATTCAAGGCAAACGCTCCACTGGCCTACTGCATCTAAAGAAGGTTGGCAGGTTCTGAAACCTTCCGGGGGCAGCCAGTAGGGTCAGCTCTGCTCCCACACAGTTGCCTCTCATCAGGACCTCTTCAGGAGAAGTATTTAAGGGTTTCAAATTGTAGCTTGAATGGAGGTCAAAAAAGAAAAAGCAGAAGATGAAGCTGCAAAAATGAGACAGAATGTGATCCCAACATATTCTGCCCACACTGCCCCAGAGATGCTGGAGCCATAAGTGGGGGGAAAACCACCCAGACACAAAATGGAATTAGAGATCAGTATAGAGCATATGCATACCACCCTACAATAAAATTTGACCAACGGTTCATGAGAAGATTTTGAAAGATTTATTACATTTCAAAATGACAGAAAATTCAAGATGGCAGTCGTTATCCGTCCTAGACGCATATTTGTTCCCCAGGAAGAATGGTTTCAACTTCCTGGGTGATATAAGATGATGGGGCTGAAGTATCAAATGTGGCAGAGTTCAACAGGCTGTTGTTAGGCAATCACGCAACGGATCCATCCCATCATGATACATGTGGAAATTGCATCCATTACCTACATGTGTACAAGTTTTGATGTGTTGTCTCAAAAACAGAACAATAGTTAATAGTATTCAAATCGGGGGGAGTAATAACAGGCTGTTGCTATGCAACCATGCAACGAATCCACCCCATCATGTTGTATGCAGTAATTGTTCCCATTACCTACATGTGTACAAGTATTGGTGAGATTTCATCGAACAGAAAAATTGTTGTAAGCATTCAAAATCTGGAAGAATAACATAGTGCCACCAACAGTTGGAGTGAGTTGGCACATGGCATGACATCTTCAGGAGGTGTGGGGAACACGTGTGTGACTGCATGGCAATAGGAAATTGTTCATATTACCTACATGTGTACAACATTTTCACCAAACAGAGCAATAGTTATAAGCGTTCAAAATCGGGAATTATAATATTAATATAAACCAGACCAAGTACAATATGTTTCCTGCAGTTTTGCTTCTGGAACTCTAAAAATCAAACAATAGCAATACACCATCAGCCTGAAACCCCCTGACCAACACACTAGCAAAGACAAGAGGCTGCTGCATTTCCCATCCCTCCCATCACAAGGGCAGGACTGCAATCCAAATCCCCAAACCCATCTGAACACTGCTTTTTTATCAGTCAACTGACCTTTCTTTTGTTTAGATTTGTTTTGTTTGTTTAGTGTGTTTTGCATTTCCTACCTCTTACACGTACCAGTTAATGTTCCATAAAATGTTGGTCTGAATGAGTATGAGAATAACTGCCCAAGCCAATACTCACTGTTGATTATATCATATGATTATCGGCCTGTAAGTGTTATGTTCTGCTGTGAAAAGTACAAATCTAACCAGAGATTTAATAAAATGACTTCCGGAGCCCAAAACTAATTCTCAGTGTCCAGCCCTATTACCAAAGCAATGGCACAAAGTGTGAACTGGAACTAGTGCAGGTGATACATTTGATCGCTAATTTCCATTTGCACGTGGGCAGCACATTTTTGTAAGTACAGGTGGTGCGAAATGAAACATGGCCAACCAAGCTACGTTCTAGTGTGTTGATTTGGTGCTTGGGTACAAATTTGGATTAACATGGCACAGGTGAGGAAACTAGGATTTCTAGTACATGACTGAAGGCAGCAGAAACCATAGTTGAGCTCTGATAAAATATCATAAATGACAGATCTGCTAACTATACAGAGGGCTTCTGTTGTTACTGTTTGTGGAGTTATTGTAAGTTCATTTTCTGTTACTAGATAGGTTTAAGGCATGGTAGCTGATTCCAGTCAGTAATTCTGTTGTGTAGTGGAGCAATTATGTTAGTATTTTTGGTCCTACTTTTTGGTCCTACATATAATGATCCCACATAAACATTATTTCAAGAACTTTAGGAAAAAACTTTAGTTTTCTCTGGGAAGAATGACTTAGCATAGCATTTATTATTGTTTGTTTGTATGTTGCCTGGTATTAACATTCATTTTAGACTAACTTTAGAGAAAAGGAGATGGTTTATTACAATCATATTTACAAAGATTGTGTCTGTTATACAGCAAAACCGCAAAAATGATTGTGTTCTCGAAATCACTTTAGCTTTAGTATGGAATAGTCTATAACCCCAATCAATTAAATCCACTTTGGAAACTACTCAACTTGGGGTAAAAAGACACCAGCTACCCTTCATAAATTGGTATGTAGCTCTGAAAGACATGAAGATGAGAATGTTCCCTAGACTTCCAATAATCTTACTGAGGTACAATAAAACTTTATTCTAGTAAAATATTGCATTCCACAATGCCTGTGCAATACAATACATTATTGCCTGGTGGATGGCTGGTGGATTTGCAAAACAAAACAAAATCGGAGGCCTCTACCACAAACATACATGTAGCTTTAAGTAGAAACTGTGAAGATTTACTACATATTATTGTGAATTAGGTAATGTCTCTAAACACCCATACATTTAAATGGATGCTACCCTATTTAGGGATAATGTTAAATGAATTGCGTATTATGATAAGTGGGAAAGTTACAGTGGCATGAATATCATACTCCCACCAAAAATGCTAAACTCCCCTGTTGTCGTTAATGGTGGGAGGTTAGCAGGTCTTGGGGGTATGCTCTTGGTGCCCTTGTGACATTCTCAATCATCTTTTCCAGATGGCCAGTCCGCCCTCGAGAGTGGCTCTGTTTGGGCCAAGCACTTGTTCATTTCCCTCCACTGATCTGAAAGGAAATTACTGGTATTATGAGGAATGTGGCAGAAACTCACTCTACCTCTTGCATCCACTAATTCAATGCTTTATAGATTATGGGAAGCGGTAAACGGGTGCACTCTCCAGGAGAAAATACACGTATGTCCCTGAGACAGCCTAGGAACACTCAACCGTGGAACCCATGCCACAGACTCTGATTACAATCCCATCTCCCGTGTTATCTTTGATCCAAATTTACTTTGGCATTTCTTCTTCCCTTCCTTAGACGCAATTATAATATTCACTGGCGAACCGCTGAGAGATGAAATGATGCCTAATGAGTTTCTCTGCAACGGTCCTTCGTAATGCTCTTCCCATCTGGTTCCTCCTGTTTCATCCCGCTTTTTTTCATTTAAAAGCGGCACTTTTTCCCTTATCTGCCTAGTAATGAAAATTTAATGAATTCTGCTTTGAAAATACTCAAACAGGCACAAATCTGCACACACCTCTAATTTGTGGTTGGTAAGAGCTCTCAATGGTACACCTGGATACCCCTACCAAACCAAACTCAACATCAGCTCACAAAAAATTCCGAAAGTCAATTTTTGGGTAACCATAAAACCTATTTTTGTCTAACCAAATTCGGTGCTAAAATGTCTACGATGATCAAGGAATGTGACTTCGTCGGTCATTCTAAAGAAAGTCGAGCGTCTGCACAATTCCGAAGTTTCTCAGTGAGACAAGAATGAATTATGAGGTCAAAACGGACTAAATGTGTCCAATTTCAGAAGGTAATGAGAGGAAAGAGAGGGTCTTCTTCATTGGTGGCTTGGGGAGTGCTCACAGATGCATTGGAAATTTAAATTAATAAGGAATAATTGAGCATAACAAATCAAAAATTCGTTCTCAAGCCAATTAAACTTGGGTTTGTTGATGCACAGCCCACATGATTATCATATGAGGAGCGTCATGGACAAATGTTAAGATGGAAAATATCTTTGGTTTCATCAGGCCGACCTTACGGAGTGCCACGGAGTGGAACACTGACAAAGCATGGGTCAATGAATCTCAACCAGTTTGTCCATCATATTTCTGACCACATCTAGAAGACCTAAGCATGCCTGGCAATATTTTGTCATGTTTAACGGTCCGCATTAGGAGTTTGAGCCAGCCTGGCTTTTAGAACAGCTTTGCATGAGTCATGTCTCATAAAAGGATTACGTTACGGCAGGAGATTGATTCCGGTGTTGTCAGCATTATGTGTCGGCATACACTTAATACCAGCTGAGTCTGGGAGCCTGTCAGTGAATTTCAACGCATCGGAAATAAATGCCCATGCACACCAAAGAAAGACATAGCCAGTGCTGTGGCGGGGTCTCCTTTGTTAGAGTCCTTATCACGTGTCACCGGTTGCGCATAATGATAATGAATCAATATCATCTGCATATTCCCATCTCAGGAAATAAGTCAATAGGGCCGCGCTAACTTGGCTAACATTTGAAAGGCGGCAACCTAAATGTGACGTACTTCCTGAACTAGGCTGAAATGAGGCTTCACCCCCAAAGACAAACACGAATTTGGGAAAAGTTGCTTAGCGTTTCTTTTCCCAAATTCCTCGGATGGGAACATGTTCGCGCTATCTGCCTATAGTGGAGAAAAGCCATGTTGGAGATGATCAAAATACAGCAGTTGACTCTCTGCTGACAATCAACTTTGCACACATCGTAACAGCACATCATTTGGAAATTGGTTGGCCAATCACATTGCCCAAGATACACTGCGTGGTCATCGCAAACACAGCGGTTAGCTCATGACCGATGAGGGAAAGAAAGGTAAATGTGTTCATCCTTAACAAGGTCATGCTGGTAGCTGGTAATGTTCTTTTGTTAAGGATATATTTTGAGGAATTTATTTGCCTTGCAATTTATTTGCTCTCCACCAAAGGTGGTGACAGGAAAATGTTTGCTAAAATGCAGTGGGTTGAGTTTGGAACCCACAATGCAGTTGTACAAATGAATTGGACACAGTGGATTACCTTCAGAACTCCACAGTCCACTGGGTGGTTACATTCTACTAATAAATACAATTCTAAATGTTCTATATCTCTACATTCTTTGAGAATAAAGTTTTTGCAACTATTAGAGATTTTTTTTCTGTGCTTTTAAAGCCAGGTATTTTGTCTGGCCAATATCAATTTGCCTCCTATTTGCCTTTGTCTTCATGTACAAAATGGAAATACCTGTATTAGACATGTTATGTTGCGTCTTGCACCCAAAATCTGCAGTCAAATTCAACATATTCTCGCAACAAGCCATCATTCCCCTGGACCTGTATCAGTAATATGTGATAGGCTAGCTGTGTCCCCTGCTGGTTGTGTTAGCCAAAGATAATGAAACACCTTAAATCTGGCAGAAGAAGTGCTGGTGAGCAGCTTCCCGCTGATATTTTACCGGCCCAACACCCCCTCCTGGTATTACAGGAAGAGTATTGGGGGAGAAAGGAAAAGAAAGAAAAACATTTCTCAGTTTACCAATTGGACCTCTTTTCTGTCACTTCATGACTTGTTACGTGGAACAAAACCGAGTTAGTGAGATTGAGGATTTTATATTCTCATGAGGTTGCTCTTGTCTGTATTCAAAAACTGTCACTTCTCATTTTATAAATGGGACTTCTCTTCTGACAGCTGATGGCTTTCTGTGGGGTGAAAAACAGATATTTTTTTCAGTTACCTCTCTTTTCTGTTTTTCTAAATTTGTCACCTGCACAACTTAAGGTTACAGAAAGAAAACTGCTTCCTTACAAAACTTCAAAGTAAACTTTTTGTTCATATCTAGTCAATATATTCCGTTTGGCATACCAATGACACCAGTGAAAACATGCACTGATTTGAATAAGTAGCATAATTAACGGTATTCATTTTGCCCGTTATGTATTTTTTCATGTAAGGCAAACACCGACTCTCTCTTGGCATATGCAATTCATTCATGAATATAATCTCCATGCCTATAGCAGAACGTTTTCCGATGACATTTACCATGTTAGGTTAGACTCAACGTTATGGTCATTGAACAAGTACATGTACAGTACAACAAAATGCAGTTAGCATTCAACCAGAAGTGCAAAAGGTTAAACACGTAAGGACAATTTATGTTGGAAAATGTAATGTATTAATGCAATGACGGCGATTGGCCCTCCATGACAGTCTAGGAAATACAGTTGTAGACTGATTTGAAATAATACTTTCATCTGAAGGAAGGTTTGAAATGCAACTTAGACCATAACTTAATTATTGTTTATGATCTATGATGTAAAAATTATAGATCATAACAAAACAGTATATTTAAACATAACAAAACAGTAACAAAACAGTACATACAGTATTTCTTTTGCCCACCAAGTCTGACTGACTTCCTAGTCCTGTACTCTTCTAAGGGAACCAAAGACATCTTTCTGGGAGTGTTATCTATCCGGAATGTGGTCGTAATATTTTGTAGCTTAATCTCTTAAAAAGTTAGAGACATGACCCAAACAGAAACCTTTCTTTTTACTGCATATTGCAACCACATTTTATAGCAACAAACACAAGTTGTTAGCAACTCCCCAGGATGTCATCAGAACATTTTTGTGGTCAGGACAATTTGTTATGGCCCACAAGAGGTTTTTTTCAGTCAATGTTTGATACTGGGGACGTCACCTGGAATGTGTTTGGGACGTTATTTCGTGGTATTCCTGAAAGGATTTGTCTAGTTTCTGGCTGCTTCTGCAAATGTTGTTGAGGACATTTTGTATTTTGTTACGCTGTGTTCACTCATTACAGACATGACCCCATCTGAAGTATAGCAGTATTCACATCCATCGGACAAATGCCAGATAGAAGAAACAACCCATTAACATCCTACTAATTTCCCTGGGACCAAACTTCCAGAGACAATGTACCGACCTACGGGAACCACACAAAACTTTTAGCAGGCATGACCATACCTACAAAGAGTCCCCCTTTGGGGAACGTGCCCACTACAAAATATGAACAAGACAATTCTCTCATTTGACCATGAAGGAGCGTCACAAGAACATCCTAAAACAATTTGCGGTTACATACCCAGGCAAAAACTAGAACCAAGCAAAAAAAAAGACATTCTAGGAAAGATGCAATTTTACTTTCTACTTTTCCCCTTAACCACCAACGGGTGGTTAATGGGAAAATATATTTTATAAAGCCCTTTCTGCAGTTGTCACAATGTGCTTTTACAAAACACCCAGGCCGAAACCCTAAAGACCAAGCAACAACCCCCTAAGAAAACTCCCCAACCCCTCTACACATTTAGCATTGTCTGGTGACTATGCTCACCTAGACACTGATTCTGGGTCAGTTTTATCCACACCAGGGTTTGTATTGAGGGCAGGGCTGCTGACTCTAGGTCAGCACCTAGGGTGCAACTTCTCTCTGCAGACTGTGTGAAATGTGTTCTGGAGTGGTTGGGGATTCAGCTTAAAGGGGGCATGGAGGCAAGTGGGGGGAACGTTCTGGATGCACTCTATGTCGTACAGAGCAAATGACATTTTAGAAAACATTTTGTGTGCAGTACAATGCATTTATTGTAACAGGAATTCGACGACTGCAGCGTATAATCCATCGCGGAGACTTTGATAGGAATGAACCAATACGGGGTGTAATGACAATATAAACATGGATCATCATTCACCTCACATACCCCGCTAATCCTTCAGAGCTGCAAACACAACCAAACTACTTTCTGCCCGTACAACTCGCCTCTCCTGATATGTGCTCCATCTGTCAATTTTGTCTGGCAGATGAATTTAATGAAATATATTATATCACAGTCTCATTGTTTCCTCCTAAGTGAAGCTGAGAGAAAGAGAGAGAGTGTGAACGACGACGAGAGCGATGCATTGTGATTTGGCTTTGGTATGAAATAAGCCTATCAGCATTGCAGAAATGGGACAATATTTGTTATTCTCTGTGTTGTGTTCGTGAACTGTAGACTCAGATAAGTTCTCCATAAAATTGCACTGAGGTGCAACCATCACGGCTCGTCAGGATTACACAATGAGACAGCCCAGAGCAACAACAGACGAGAGCAAATATCACATATTATTAAACCAATAAAAAGAGACGCTTTTAAATGCCACGTGAGGTTTTCAGGGAAATGATCGGTTTGAAAGCGCAGTGCTGGGACATCTAATTAGGTGGTGTTTTACATGAGTGTTGTGGCAAATGTGGACACGGACATACTTCACGCTAGATGTTGTAATTAGGACCAGGCATTAAGCAGTTAGTATGAGAATCACGCTCTGTCGTTAGTTGTGTTGCTCAAGGAAAAATTTTGATGGAAGTGGTCTTGAAAAATCATCATCTTTAGGTCTTTAGCTGATTAAATACATCTGATATTGTGACTGGGAACAATTATTATATAGACTATCGATTATGAATATTGAATATTATATATGAATATTGATTATGCTACAACTGTTCATTTATCATTTATGTCAGCAGTAAAATGAGCACATATTCCATATTCTCTTACAGCAACTATGTAGCAGATTTGTTATCTGCAGTTAAGATTTTCCTTTGGCTTCATTTAGTTTTTGAGTTATACATCACAACTCTTTCAAAATAGTGTAATGAACACAGTAAAATTATCATAATAATCACAGTAATAAACAGTCATAACCGTGGTAATGATCACAGTAATAAACATAGTCATAATCACAGTAATAAAAATGGTCAAAAACCCAGTAGTAAACAGTCATAATCCTAGTAATAAAACCAGTAATAATCGTTGCAATAATCACAGTTATGAACATAGTCAGAATCTTAGTAATAATCACCGTCATAAACATAGTCATGATATTAGTAATAACCATGGCTTTTTCTTCATTAACTTTTTAAAATCTAGACTGATCCAGGTGATTTTATAAAGAAAAAAAGGTATAGGTGAAAAACCTTTCGGTGTTTACAATCAAAGGCTGATGTCCTTGACAATATCAGTCTCTACGTTCATGTATTTAAAGTGAATATTAAAAATGATTTAGCCAGACCTGGTCCATGTAATCAGTAATTGATATGACTTACATGTCGCAGTACCTCTTTATCTGTAAAGGTGTGCCGGTATTTAAGAAAAACCATTGCACTTGTAGTGCTGTGACCTGAAGGCCAAAAACATCCACATTCACCCATAGTTTGTTGAACTAAACGAAAAGGTAGAACATTACTTCTTTCATCACATATCAATACCCCCCCGCCATTCAGTCCTACCATGAATCACCCATTAATCTCACTACTTGACTCAAAAGACTACCACCGCCCGCCTCCAGCCTTGTCGCAGCCCTAAAGAGCCCCGGCGCTGCCCCAGACGCCCGGTGGGCCCTGGTGCTGCGGCCGAGGTGTTCATCCAATCCCGGCCGCGGTTCCCGGGGCCCGCCGACGTGGCTGTGGCCTTGACATCTACAGACCGGGCTATTAAGTGTGATGGATGGAGGTGGCAGTGTGGGCAAACAACACCCCTGACAATGTGTCACACACATTCCCGCGCGTCATCCGTCTCGCGCTCACCCGGCCTCGACGACCAGGCCCCGCCTCCGCGGTCAAGGGATACCAGTGCTAATGGGCCGGCTTTCTTTGGGGGGCGTGACATACAGTGCCGGTCACAGGTTTGGACACACTTACAGGTAGACTGGCACGGCGTATTCACAGAGCAATGTTCTCCGTCTCTATATCCTTGCCTATCTTTCTACATCTGTGTCTCCCGGTGTTTTGATGTGTCGCCCACAATTTCCTTTGAATGGGCATCAGAATACCTCCACCCATGTTCCAAACATAGCCGTGACTAAAGGGAGCGTGAAGACAGCCTCTCCCCCTGGGGGCTTCCTGGGGGGGGGCAGGACCAGCGGGTGAGGGCAGGTCTGCTTCTCTGTGCCCTGTGTGACATTGCTTGCTGTCTGATGCCATGATGAGACGCAGGCAGCAGACGCGGCGGACCATTAAAATGCACAAGTCTGAAGACCAGTAATGTATTCCTTCACCTTTTCAGATACATAAAGTGTGTGTGTGCGTGGAAGCAAGCATGTGCCTGTATTTGGACCTCCATTCATTCCTGATTTAATATGAAATGCCTCATTCTTCTCCCACGGATAACAATCAGTTGGCCAATTAACTGTTTCGTTGAGATGATACAATCTCATCTTTGGTGGCTTGTCTGATCCGACCAGGCGTTCGTTTTCCCCTCTCTTGGAAGTCCCTAAACGCATCTGCCGGCCTTGACTGCGTCTAGTAAAATAACCCTGATGTGTGACCATATGTGCGCGGTAAGTTTGCCGAGGCGTTTGGCAAGCCCGCCACGGAACAAACCCTGGATTCTAATCAGCAACACTGGACTCGTTAGCATTCCTGTCGTGACAGGTGTGAATGGGCACAGCTAAACTGAAGGCTGATTGGCTGAAATGCCAGGAGCTTGATGGCACCCTAATTACTCCGCTCCACTACCAGGGAAAAGGGGGTAAAAACAACCCAAAATGAATATAATGTCGGAATACTTCCAATTGCAATGATTAGAAAACTGTTCTATGCACACCCAGCTGCATCTGGGCAGCAAGCTCTGCCTGGCACTGCCTGGCATTTGGACCAAGGAGAGATGGAAAGAATAGGGAGGTGAGAGGGAGGTGTCGAGGCCAGGGGAAGAGTTACATGTGGGGACTTATGGAGGAAGTAAGGAAGTGAGGGAGGCTGGGAGTGAGTTTGGAAGAAAGGTAGATTGGAGGACATGGAGGGAGGGAGAGAGTGAAGGTGACAGGGAGGGAGGGAGAGAGTGAAGGAGACAGGGAGGGAGGGAGAGAGTGAAGGAGACAGGGAGGGAGGGAGAGAG
>JACXGJ010004695.1:0-43660 GCA_016801105.1 Esox niger
ATATATATATATATATATATATATATATATATATATATATATATATATATATATATATATATATTAAAAAAAACATGTTATTTTGTCTGTGTTTGTATTTCAGAACACTACAGATAGGCAAGAGGAGAGGATGGCTGTGTCTTCATAAGATGCTGTCATTATGAGGAGATATAACTGTACATAGACATCTAGTTGTCTACATTTAAAACTCTCTTTGTTCCTGTCCTAAATATGACATGAAAAACCTTGAGTTTTCAAATGTCTGATCTGACATTTTAAAATGAAAAATTCCCCAGCTGGTTTGTAATTTAGATCAAATGCATAAATTCTTATGATGTAAATTATGTATATATTTCAGTTACACAAATTATGCTTCTCTGGACAACAGCATTTTATTTGACCATCATTGTTCCTAAAGTTACATAAAGATAATTATTATATTTAGTAAAGATAATCTGATCTCTCTGAACTAAAGATATGCTTTTGATAGACCAATGTTTCAAACTGAATTTGAAACTCTGAGTGCTCCAACAACCTTGGCCCTCTTCTGGAAAAACTGCCATGAGGAAACATTCATTATAGATTCACCAGATTCTGAAAGAGGTTACCATTATATTCTTAAATATTGTCTTCCATAGTGTGATAACTCTGAAATGTAACATCACCACTGACCGGCAGTCAGGAAGTCAGTCTTCAATATCTTAACACTAGTGGCGACTGTTTTGATGCCTGGTATCATTGCAGGTTCTGTTTTTGTTGTTGTTGTTTTTGTAAATATGTTGCTTTTGTATGTTTTCTGTCTTTGACACTGTACATGATTTTGTTACTTAAAAAAAACAGAAATACCAACAAAAACAGCCTTCATCAATATGCATACATTTTAAATAACTTTATATTGTATTTTATACGCTCTGCTCCTATGCATACTATTCTATTTAAATTAAATGTTTGAAACAAAACTGTACAGTATTTTTTCATTGTATAATACTCTCAGATTTATAAAAGTATATTTTCGCTGTTAATGAGTAATGTCTCACTAGGCAAATTTCTCCCCTTTTTAAAGTCTAGGCAAATTACTTCCCTTTTGAATGTTTACACATTATGGTGTAGTATACTCCACCATACTCCAGGGAATTATTTCATTATTGTGAAATAAACTATATTTTGAAAATACAAAACTTAAATTGCAGTGATTAACATGATTTAAGGGTGAATTCTGACGTTTCTCCAAGTTGTCTGCGTTGGGTAGTTAATTGCAATGGGTTGGGGGGTGGGTATCCAAACGTCCACCACAACCGAGCTCCCTCTGAGGTTATCAGGGTGTACGACACCATTAAGACCCAGGCTGGATTCGGCCGTCTTTCCGATCTGGATGACCAAACAGGCAGGAGGGATCAGAGGCCCTCGAGGTGTCTGATCAAACAAAAACATTTTGGCCGAACGACAAAACATTAAATTTAGCACAAACTGAAATGAGTATTCTCAGAAGGGTGGCTGGCATCTCCCTTGGATATAAGTGAGGAACTCGGAGTAGAGTTGTCAAATCACCCAAAGTACCACCTTCTCTCTGTGAAGAATAGTGGCAGCTTTGTGTTATAATAACTATTAAACTGAGCTGGAAGTTCACCTTCCAGCATGATGATCTGAAGCGCACAGCCAAATATAGAGTGAAGTGGTTAAAGGAAAAAAGGATAAATGTCCTTGAGTGGCCATTGACCTAAATCCAACTGAACATGCATGGTATGATAAAGTTTGCTTCCAATCAACACTCAAAGAAATTCAGAGCTTTATCAGTTTTGTTAAGAGTGGTAAAATTTACAATTAAAACCAATTGTGCAACAAAAAAAAAAAAAAATCTATCTCAACAGACTCAAAGCTATAAATGCTGCCAAAAATGCTTCCACGGGTTGTTTTCTGACTGCGGCTAAGGCATTGGTAATTATATTTCGTTTTTTTGTTTTCAAATGATAATTGGCTAAAAGTCCTCATTTAAATGCATTTAACTCTGTACTGATTCAACAGGCACGGTTTTACCAGCTGTTTGTACACAGTTGGCAGTGCGCTCATCTGCTTGTGTTGAACACGTCTGGAATGCATGGACTTAATACAGGACCAGGTTTTGGAGCTGCCAAGTGCCTCTCTCCAAGTCAGATAAGATACAAATGGTTAATCAGCAGCTTGTATAGACTTAAGAAAGGCTTTTTAAAACAAAAATGTGTCACCTTCTGGTGTAGCAAGAGCAGTCAAAAAGTGTCCTGTGATTATACATCCGCACACATGCACACCTCACCTGGCAGCAATCCGCAGCAGACTCTTGGACCCATTGTCTTTTCCATAACGATGCTGTGTAACGCAGCACCCAGGCTAATAATAGGACTCCTCACTGAGCTGAACACTAAAGACCCTGGAGGGACCAGCAACGTTCTGGGATCATCAGCACAACAACAGAGACGTTTGCCCTAACAGTGTACACTGCCTTTAGAGAAAAGCAGTCCCCAAATGTTCTGCCTTGATCCCTGTGGTGAGATCATATTTTCCCCTCTGGTTGCTCTCCTTGGCTTAATTTACACAGGCAGACAAATTTTAATCTTAGTCTACTAATCAGACCAAAAGGTTGCCAGATATTTAGCCATAGATTAGAATAGGGCTGCCCACACAAAGCAGCCTTGGGCAGAAGACCAAAACTGTGACAACCCAAGCCAACAGAAGAGGGACATTATACCGTCAAACTTCCCACTATACTTTATTATGTTGAAAAGTACAAACTTACAAGACACTCAGATCAGCGTTCTCTGCCAGCAACAGCCCAGTTAATGCAGAACGCAGACAAACAAACCCTAACGTTTGCATTGAAATGTGTAATTTAAAGTACTCACATACAAACATTAAAAAGGGTCCAAAATAGAAATTAACACTTCATCAATAAATAGATTGGTTTGTAAAATGTATGACACTTCCAGTTCAAATAGGCATCTACTGAAAAACCATGACTGGTGATATTGAGGTTGCCCCATATCAACCTAACAGGGCTATTGTCTCTCTGAATCACACCACTTCCAACAATAACTTTGAAAAAGCCATCACTTTTCAGAAACCCCAAAAAGCTCTATCTTCAGCACATGACCATAAGGTTCACTGTAGCATTTATTAAACAAGCAATGTTCTTTGGAGAGCTGTCACAAAAAGAATCTCATACAAAAGTACCAGCCATATTGTTATAAACCACACGTGAGGCTTTATACGGCTGGAGAAGAACCCAAACTTGCATATCTCTCTAACAGCTAGACATTGTCTTAAGGCTTCAAGAGGCTGCTGTACAACTGGATTAAGAGATCCTGTACACATTGCACAGTGAAATGGTGTTTGGAGGGGGAACGGGGACAGTACAGGAAACAGAAGAGGGCATAGTGACCCCAGGCCTGAATAACAGTAATCTCCCTTTTCAACACTGACAAAAAAAAAAAAACATAAAAAAGCAACAAAAAAAACTAACAGAAACAGATCTGGGAAAGAAGAGGGAGATTAAGGAAGGCACCAAGGAACAGGTTTCTCCAGGTACATCTTACTGAATGAGCTGTACAAAGCAACAGAAGAAAAAAAACAAGGGGAAAAAAATAAACTGTTCACTTTGAAAACATGGCGACTAACTTCTTGCCTCAACTCTCATCACATCCTCTTATGGCTCAGTGGGGAGGAGCGGGGGGGCGATGCATCATGTCGTGTGGCCATCATCTTCATCAACTCCTCTTCCTCACTCCGCCTTGTCCTTAGTCTTGGATCTGAAGGGAACTTTGCTGGCAACCGTGGAACCCACCGATGTCACCCCGCCGGCGACCGCAGACACGCTGCCTTTCACCAGGCCCACACCCATGGAGGGGACCGAGGTGACGGCCGACTTGGTGTACTCAAAACTCTTTCCCCCCAGCCAGGCAACCCCTCCAACAGTGGCGCCCACCACAGTTTTACTGGCGCTGAAGAGGCCACCGGTCACACGCCAGATCATGCCGGGCTGGGCCACGGGGTGTTCCTTCCCCTCATCATTCCCCTTGGCCACATCTACAAGACAGACAGAGACCAGAAGTAGAAAATCTGGTACAGTGTCCACAACAGGTCAGGTGGAAAAAGACCAGAGGACAAGGCAGACCGAGGACTATACATCACATTTAACTTGAGACCTGGAAAAAAAAATTGTTTGAAAACAAAAACAGTTTAAAAAGCTACTTTGCCAACCCTTGGCACAAATATTTCCCCAGGACACATCCCCATCGCTGCTTGAATAGAAACAAGCAGCAAGCCTTTACCCTGAATTGCACCATATCCCAGAAGATTTGAAGGTCCCTTGACAAACTTGTCACTTGAAATATGCAGCCTACTTGCACAAGCAGAAATTGAGTGTGTAGAAAGCAACTGGCATCCACAGTGAGTGCAATGTTTAGGTGTTGTTTAAAGTCCTGGTACCTGCAGTGGGCTCTGCCTGGGTGGGTTCTGGTTCTTCTCCCATGAGACAACCTTCAGGCTGGTGCTCTGGACTGGCGTTAACGTGCTGACACAGAAAATAACCTTTTAGATTAACCTGTTATTAATATTACAAAATACAATTGCAAGTTGCCTGTTCCTAAGTAATACATTTCTTAGCACCACAGGCATCTGGAAACACCGCAGCAGGACAGGCAAAAGGATACCTTCAGACTCAAATTAATGTCCCAGTGGTGTACATTTACGTTTCAAGATGTTTACTGCCACGTTGGGGCTGTGTTAAGGGTTTAACCTACATGCTTGCTTAGTAGCCATTAAACTAGTTCCAGGAATAAGTAGGTTAAATAGTACAATAGTATACCTGACATTGGGGCTTTCTTCCAAAAACAAAAACGTCCGATTGGACGTGTCCGTCATTGTTAAAATAAGTGGTGATCTACCATGAAAGCCAATTATGTTTACGTAGCCTCCGTAGGAAGAATTAAACTAATGTAGGAGATAACGAAAGTCAATTATATGGATATTTACAGTTTTGTCATATTTTTGGCTCGTTATCTGACTGATCGCTTTAAACAAAGCGCTGTGCATCACTAATTCCGTTTTGGATTTCTTGAGCAAAATCATTGACCTACCCATATGCATTCCCTACGTAAAAATTCAAACAAATAAATCGATAGAAATTAGAAGACAAATCCTCACCTTCACCATGTTTCCAGTACTTTCCGATGGCTGCTTTCAGAGTGGAATGCTACGTCTTCCAAAAAAACGCACCTGAGACGAATTATTGGTGCGCGTGTTGTCTCCCTGCAAATCCTATCCCAATTCTCTCCCCCCCGTTGGAACTTTTCTTAAAACTGCTTTATTCAAATCTATACTTTCCAAATAACGCCTTAATCTGTATGTAAACCAACGTAAAATCGCGGATGCGAGGCTTCAAACTTTTCACAAAAAAAAGTATAGGTTTATCATGTTCGTTTTGCCGACGTGGCGCCTGAAGTACTGCACTCGTTTTCCCCTCATCTCCGGATCTTGCGTCACCTCAAACAGGCTGCTGCTCTTAGCCTCGCTCTCCTTTCTCTTCATTTTTATGTGCGATACGAGAGTATAGACCGAGTGATATTCTTCAGGCTTTACATAAACACTTTTAGGTCCTAACTTGTTAAAATGTTAACCGACCGTTGTCAATGACATTCAAAACAATCGTGACAAGGATCAGTACATTCCGAAGGCAATAAATTCAATTAAACCCAATGACACAAAATAGCTCCGTTTCTTTTTCACCGTTCGTCCATGTTAAAATATTTTACATTATAATAACAATAACAACTTATGAACCCTTATCGCAGAAATCCTGTTCTGGGAAAGGAAATATTTCATTCATTCACAGACTGTGACAGCACGAATACCTTTTACATAAACTATTAATGTTATCTTCACAGATATTTTTAATTGAACTGTTTATCTTTAAAATATTTGCATGTTGCTTTTATATTGTCCTGCAAAGACATGCATGTTACTATTATATTGTCCTTAGAAACACAGAGATGGACGGTACAGTTTATAGGGCCGTCTCATTATTTCAATAAAAATAATTAGTGAACAATGCTGGATGTGACGAACGCAGTTTGACAAGAGATTACATTCGTGGCAAACCCCGGTTACGCCGGTTCAAGTACACTGTGTATACCACAGTCTTTTCAAGATGCATTCTAGAAATATCAGAATGGGAAACCTGTGTTCTGAAGCTATCTCAGCCTTCTCATTGGGTGATAGGCTGGACTCCAGACCTCTACCCAGGTGATGACATCACTCACAACACTTATCAGCTAAGTGCAAAGTAAATTAGTAATGAGCCATAGTACAGATACTGCAGGCAAAGGGATTTGTGATCCAAGTGTTGAACCCTCGTTTATGGCATTGCATGACTGTCAGTGGTGAATAGTCCTGCCGGTATCAACCTATTCATCAAAGCACTGGTATATAAGCACATTACTAGATTAGTCTGACCATGTGGAAGGTGACGGTTCAGCCAAGTTTGTTCTCCTTTCGGTTAGAATTCAGTAGATTAGGTTAGTGATAATTACCGATGACCCCTGTATGATCTTCTGAATCAGTCTGGCAGGATGCATTTTTCCACGAATTGGTCTTTTGAGGTCTCATCAGACCTTTTCACATCCGATACTTTTCATACGTGCTCTGATTCATCAAAAGACCATTTAGCGCAGAGATGATCAGCATTAGTCACTAGGTGTAGACACTGCCTTCCAGTCAAGAGCAGACGTCACCCTGATCTCAGAACAGTGAGTATTCCACAGTCTTGTCCTGGGCATCAGTATGTTTGTTTTATGTACACATTCCTACATCTTCTTATTAGTATCTTCATCTACAGAAGGAAACAGAAAGACAGAGGACACCTAACCTGATTTAATAATCTCCTCAAGCCCCTTATCAGGACAGTGCATTGTGACTATCAAAAGATCAAAGCCCCAACCACAACAGTCATAACCTGTACCCTCGAAAACACAATGTGTTATTACTGTCAATGTTGCCTGGTCATGAATTTGTTTGCCGTCACAGAGTTGTCAGTCATTTCATTGTCCACACACACAATATCCAAATCAAATCCAGGAGCAACATGTAGCTAGCAAAAGTAGCTAGCTAAATGACAAAATATCATGATTAAAGGTGCAACTGCATTCACCTGCATTTAAAAGACAGAGTAGTAAATAAGTACAGAGTAAAGAGGTGAGTTGGTTTGACAGCATCCGGAAGCACCCCATTCATCATGAAAGGAGTGAACGTGTTGGTTGCCATGCCAGTGGTAATTGTGGCGAGGTTCTTCAAAGCGAAAAGCCACCTGCAACCCGGCCCGACCCAGAGGTAAGTGTCTCTCCACTCGTGGATGGTTTCCTGACAGCAGTCTGACATGTACCACAGACTGCAATGAGGCCCGTCTGTCACACCTGCCACCAAGCTCCTTGTGGCTCGTACTGAGGTCCAGCCTGCTGGCGTCTTCCCTTACCAAGGTCTGTGGAAAGCAGGTGAAGTATCACTATTGGAGGAACACATTTGCGCTCATCTCTGTCTCAACTATGCCATGTTCATGCCTTGGTTTGGCTTGCTGCCTTCCACAACAAGAAGAGAACATCAACAAAACAGGTGCATGTGAAATTCAACTGTGAGTTCCAACTGTCGGTGTACACACACTAAAACACAAATGAACAATGTGCCATTCTCCAAAGACCACCGCTTTGGAACCGAATGTTATCAATTGCCAGCCTCAACAGCCAGCCAGTCCCCTCACTGGTGTTGAAGGAAAGCAGTCACAACAGTCGAGTCTTCGCTAATGATTTGCACTAGTGATTTTCTTGAAAATATTGCGGCCGGGAAGACTTCTCTGCATAGAAAAGCTGGCCGGTGCTCTCAGATTTGCTGAGCCAGGGCTTCTTTCAGATGTGTGATTAGCCATGTGATCTCCCTGGCCAATCAGATGGTCTCAGGGATCCAATGTGAATGGTCAGGTTTTGTGGTCTTGATAAGTAGTCTCAGTGGTCCAGTCTGCATGGGCTGGTATTGCTGTTGCGGTCATTAGCGTCAGGACTGAAACTCTTGGCTCTGTGTTGCTCATCGGTCACCGTCCTCTCCCTCTTCAGGGACCTGTCCATGGAGTCCTTGGCCACGGCTAACACACGGCCAGACAGAGAAGTACATGTGTCACTGTGTATTATTTTGAGCTTAAATCAACTTTGTCTCATCTGGTCCAGGGTTCCCTGACTGGCCTTTTGATGGCGTACCTACACACATCACAATACCTAATGCTTAGTGGTCAGGATCTAAGTGGCGCTTTTGAAAATTGCACGGGCGGCTCTGGCAGTAGCAGAGGTGTGGCATTTATTAGCATTTTAGCGATGATGTCGCCAGCCAGCAGTTGTACCTCCTTGGGGTCATCTAGGGCTCCTAAATGTATTTAGAACGGAAATCCATCAGAATCTGCCGATACTTCCTGAACACAGAGACAGAAAAGCATGTCAACAACTAGGAGGCTGTTTTTAATTTGGGGTCTTTCTGGATTACTTAATGAGTGTATATGAAACAAGGGGTCATAGGAGGCCCTTTTCCAGGTATAATTTATTTTCTGGGACCTATGCATTGACATCTGATCCCTGAAACAAATACACAGTATAAATATTTAACCAATGATTTGTGAATGTGGCCTGTGTGTTAAGTACTTAAATGAATGCTATTGTGGCAACCAACCAGCTGAACCAACCAGTTCATCAGCATACTGAGACCAAATAAATTATTTGAATAGGTTTATTATGATTGAACTGATAGCCAGTTGCCTAATATCAGAGATAAACCAGCTTATTAATTAGTACTGAAATAGAATTCTAGAAATAGATGTATTGCTTATGAGAATCCACACAAAAACATAGGCTATAATGATTCATGACCTAGTTTCACATTTGCAACATTGATCACAGAATGCGTGACTGAACACCTGTAAACTGCTGACTATAACCACACCTGTTTTTTGGTTAGTATTCACAGTTGGCAATGCCTTAGGGTCTGTCATGATTGGTCCCTTTTTTTATTTTAAAATGTAAGCAGCCACCAGCTGCCAAATACTGGATACGTTAGCTGTGGATGGGTAAATCTCTCAATCACACCAGACACTTTGTTGGGAAGCCAATAATCCTCTGGGTATTAAATGTAGGCAAGGATAAGAACTTTCGCTATATGACAGAAACATTATGAATCTAGGCTGACTGGAACAAGACAACCAGTTAAAGACAGGCAACCTGAACAACATGTTGGTCTGGTTATTAATTGTCAGTACTGTGGTTACAGTACAGTAGCCCAGCAGTTGGCTAACACAAGGTGAAGGATGACTGGGGCTTCATCAACCAAGAGAACAGCAGATCTAATGCCTGTGTCCACCAACTTCTACAGTCAAACAAGTCATTGGTATGTAAATACATTAATGTGTATTTGTTTATACTGAAAAAAATATATATATATAATATATACACATCACCACCAAAAGAACCTCCAAAAGCTATACCAGAGAAATATTTAAAAATACAATGTTCCAGGCAAGAGTAGTTCTGCCGGCCAGCGATTATAAAGGATGAATGTTATTGCCCAAGCTGGATTGGATCAGATGTTTACAATGTGACCGACTGTGTCTTTAGCCACTATGCTATGTAAACAGCCGGTGTCAGTGCACGTGTAGAGATGTGGTGTCTGTTTATTTTTTGCATTGTCAAACCAATTAGTCGAAACTCCAGTTCCGCATATTAGTTAACATCCAAAGCAACAAGAGGTATAACAGGATCGCAACACTACATTCAACATGTTAAATTAAAACAAGATTACTGCAGATGGCTAGCTAATAGCTACACAGTACCTATAATAAAAACAATGACTCCAGTCACCGCTACACTAACAATGGTTGGTCAGTCAGAAATTGGAACGAAAGGGAAAGGGCTGGCTAGCTAGGGCGGCACCTGGCTCTCAGTGTGTCCCTGAAGGCTGTTCGGGGCGACTCTCCCCTCCAGGCCACAGATCCTCCAGGGAGGGAACCCTGTACTCTGCTTCTTGGCCATCCTCAGGCACTGGAGTAGGGCATGCCCTACAGGTGGAACATCCACATAATGTATGCCCTATTGTATTCCTTTTTGAACTTCTACAGTTAGGAAAGTTCTGTGACATCACCCATGAATGGCTTTATGCACAACACATGAAAGGTAGATGTTAATTTGTAATTACAGGCAATCAGATATACATATGTATTAGTATTAATTAATTAGGGCTGTTATAGTCATGTAAAGTCGATAAACCGTGTTGATTGCAGACTTTCAGTGGTATAGGCTGAATAATGGCCTTCGCCTATAAGTATGGGAGAACAAGAATAAAAGACACCAGAATTGTATCCGGGAGGCGTTCTGGTTTGTACTGGTGAGAATTCTTTGGGATTTTTTTTCTACAAACTAATGAATGGAAATATAATAATAGGTGAAGAGTGATAAGACACAGTTTATATGCTTTCTGGTAACTCTTTCTAATGTGTCTATATTTCTCAACTTGATGCAGACCGGCTGGGCTCGTTTCTACTCACCAATGTGCTTCAGCTGTCACTCAGCATTGTGTTTTAATGGATTTATTTTGATACTGTGCAGCTTAACACCTGAAAGACAAACACAAAGCTGGACAGCCATGAGTTCACAAGTTCAGGGTATAAAGCTAACTAGTGTATTCTGTTTACCTCCCTGGAGACTAATAGGGCATGACTTCTCTGACACAAATGTATTATGGTTTTCCTCTGAAACGACAAATACTTCGTTTTATTCCCTATCTCTGGATAAAACAATTCATAACACCGAAAGACAAACACATGCAGAAGTCCCCACACAGACCATTGCTCTGAACAGCTGACATCTGCTGTCGACATGGAGCAGAGTCCCCGTGCACACAGCGCACACACACAGACATATACAAAGGCACCGATAGTCTATCTTAGGTTGTCAGCACACATCGTCTCTGTGCTATAGACATTCGACGGTCATTCACTGAATCCTTCACAGATGGGTGTCACACGCAGACCTGTTTACCCAACACAAGCAGTGTGGCAGAAGAGAGAGACGTCTGTTCCTTCAGTTACTCAAAGACACGCACTCACAACAACCAAAGTCATACCCCAATCAACACAACCCTCAAATTACCAGCATTTGCACACAATCAACACCAGCCAAATAAGACTACAATGGATCCAAACATTGGCCTGTTAGTAGTGGCAGACTATCCACCTGGCGTCCAGTAGAGGGCAGTGGAGAGACTGTTGGCAGGCTCGTGAGCAGACATCGGCTCCCAAAGGGGTTGAGGACAAAGGACTAGAATGTGCCAGACCACAATCACAACAGGAGGGATTGGATACAGTCTGAAAGTAATGTCAGGCCGGTCAAAAGTCTCAGCGGGAACATAGAGAGGGAAAGAGTTCCATCCGTGTATCCGTGTCAGTGTGGAGACCTGCCGGGGGCAGCACCATTGACGCCACGCTCTCAGCTGAGGCACTCGGTTTCAGTGTGATAAATTGGCTGGGCCGTCCTGACGATGCAGGTTGAACCTTGACCCCGTCACTCCCACCCTTGACCCTGTCTCACCCACCGGATCGTCAGGAGGGATTGGTGAAAACAGATGGGAGTCCAGACAACTTCCCCGCCTGTGTGCATGCTAGAATGTTTTCTCTAGTCTTCTAATCACATCTATAGATGGCAATTGCCTTTTTAATATTAATCCTGGTGGGTGTTGAAATACAGGGTCTACTGGGTTTTCTGCTGTTGACTACAGACTGGGAACAGCAGAGCAAAGCGCCAAAGGTGTGTTTCTACTTTGCGACATCCCTGTGGACAACCAAAACAGTTGCCACAATGCATGTTGACTGAGCTCTGTGGCCACCTTTAAAGCCCTGTTGAATGCAGAGCTAATGTACTGTACTCACTGAAAGTCCCAGAATGTGATCTCTCTAGCCGGTTTGTCTGGTTCCCCAAGGACAAACAGGACATGCAGGGACTTCTGATACATCAAATGAGGTGGCCCTCCGTTGGTTTTCACTACACGAAAGGGGGAGAGGGAAGGGTGTGGTCAGCAGACAAGCAAGAACAGTTTGTATATACAAACACAACCAGAGTGGAATAAAGTTTTGGGTTTGGGATAGCCAGGAACCTCAACATCTAATAATCTCACTATACTTATGTGTAGTTAAGTACCATGATTCTATCAGGATTTTACACTCTATTAATTGTATCAAACCCCATTCGCTGCACAGGAGAGAAGTGAGGGCCAAAATAAAGAAAATGCTTTGATCAGTAATGGAAATAGTAATGGAAATTCAAAAGAATCGGCTCACTATTTAAGCCGGGGGAAAAATTTACTGCGAAAAATGTTTGGCATTGTGGTGCAGGTACAGTTGACTAGTGCCAAAATAACATTACAATATTTTCAAAACGATATGACAATTCGTTACACCACTGTGACCAAACTCATCACCTGATGATTCTGAGCAATCATCATGTCACCACGGTAACCAACCTGTTGACGTCGCTGAGTGTTTGAACCACAGCGGTGCGCATGTTCAGTCCTAGCTTCCCAGCCATGTTGTGGAGCTAGCGGTCCAGCTGTGTGTGGGGATATCCATGCTGAGCTGGGTAATGCCTCAGTGTCCCTTGATAGGGCCCCTGGAGCACATACAGTCCGGAGCCTAGGCCCTGGAGGCTGTGGTGAAGGTCCGCTAGACTCGGCAGGGTTCACGGGAAGGAAAATATAAATGCGTCTTCAAACATCAACTTGGATAGTCTTCTCACAGAAAAAAATAGGACAAATGCAAACCATCAATGAATAGATTATCAACATGTAACTACCAGATAATTTCCTAGACATCTGACAATAGATGTTAGCCCTGTACAAACCATCCTCATCTTACACAGGCATTCTGGTTTGGTACACGGACAGAAGCGTGTGAGTTCAGGATGGTTTGAATCCAAGCTTACGTACCGCCCCCTCCACCAGACGCACCGATGTAGCCCAACTATTTTTTGTGCTACAGTACATTAGGGCTGCACGATTTGGATAAAATATTGAGTCGCGATTTCTTCGACAAATATTGCGGTTGTGACTTGCGATTTTCAAACATGGGTATAAACAGCATAGATTATGTAACTTTAAAAAACGATCGTAGCCTACATAACGTGCTATTATACTAAATCAAAATCGAGTTAAAATTCCATGTCATCTGTTTTACACTACCAACTTGAAGGTGCAGCCTGTGTCAAACTATTAATTTAACTGCTCATTTAATGCAATTGAATTCGCTATTTGCTATTTTTGTGCTGTTGCCGTAGCTGGGTAGGCAACATTTCTCAACCCACTAGGTGTATTTTCACCAATAAAGTATCCTATGTAGGCACCGACATTAAAGCCGACACGTATTTACCTTGCTGTTGTGTATGTGGAAAAATATCTTTGTGCCATTCGCTAGGTTGAAACAGACGTCTTCGCTAGCAGATGCAGTGTTAACTCAAACTAACCTTGACAAACTATCAAGTATTAAAACAAAATGAGTCATTTAAGTAATCTAAAAAAATACAGACACCAACTGCAAGGAAGTACTATGCGTGCAGGTCGCCTCGCGTGAAGCGCAACTCATTCACCTTTTCCTCAAGATGAACATTGCCTAAGTTGATGATTTGGATATTGTGTCAATGACATGTCAATATCGCAATTTCGATTAGAATTCAATCGAGCAGCCCTAAAGTACATTTCTGTCAGCTATTATACCTATTTTACCAGGAAATTTCGAAATACAAAACGTAAAACATGGCTCAACGAGGACCTCTGGCGCCAAATGATAGAATGGGCATTATAGTATTGGTGTGATCATTTCTCCTCTACATACAATGGAAGTCATCCTCCCTCTATCAGCGTTCCAACAACGCGTTACAATGGAGGGTTTGGTTTGAGACACAGGGTTGACCCCTGTTCAAAATATTTGTATTTCGTTTATTTGATTGAGAAAATGTGCTATAATAAAAAAGTATAACATAGACGAAGAACCGTTAGTATTTGAAATGAGCTTGCCAGATCTAATCCTTCGAAATACACTGATGCCATTCGAAACTCCTTGCTTGGAAGATTGTTTCTAGTTCAGGTTTTTTGTTTGGAAAACACATACAGGTTTTACCGACGTGCAATGTTACAGGGCTGTCATTTTTTCCCGACAGTCTCACATTTCTGTACCCAACGCAGAAATGTGAGATACAGTTAATAGATGCTATTTGTGGTGGAAATAAACGTAATAAGAAACGTTACTAAGTTTAACACAATGCTTAATGGCGTCTGACGACATATTACTGTCTGATAAGCTTTTAAAACGGCCATTGGCAAGTCATACAGTTCATAGATACGATTTGTGTTGTAGGTAAACGTAATAAGAGATGTTACTCACTTATTATATAATGTCACTTGGCATATGGTCAGCTCTGTGGTGTTGTGGTTAAAGACACATCTTTTCACGTTAGCGACCTCGGTTAGAATCTAGAGAGGGCATCCATGATCAACACTTTCTATTGCGGGCCGGCTGAATTAGGCTTGCCTGGTTTCTTGTTTTCTGGTCAGTCTTCTTCCACAGAAACATTTGGAAATAGTTATGTATTCCAGTAAATGATCTTGGCCCTACGTGTTCTCACTTGGGGAATAGAAGGTGAATCCTAAAACGGGGGAACGGCCAGTAAACACATTCACTTGGGGTGTAGGCCTACTTGAGCATTTATATGAAAATAACAATTCCTCTATTCTAGATACTGAATAAACATCACTATATAAACATTTAGTTTATTTAGTGATGTTACATACATTATTGTCAAGTTTCAAAATCTGTTGTTAGTATTATGTCAAGTATATGGAATAAATATCCATATTTTTTGCTTCTCTGGCTCCTCTGATTATTCTCTCTCAAGGGTTTGAGTGTGAGTACATTTTGCACTCTCTAAATCTTAAAATCAGACATACATACATATAAATAATTATGCACAAGTATCCATGCTTTTGTTTGTGAGTTGTGTTATCTCCAAACGCATCACATTACTTGTCAGTTTATCACGTTTATGCAAAGTTAACCCCATTGCTTGGACTAATGTGAGTATCAGGGGACTGTTTAGCTCCTCAACTAATGATAATGGGAGGGTTAAGGCGAGGGGTATAAAGATATTTGCCATGGACTGTAGTGCATGTTAGTTATATCCTTGTGTGTATATCTTCTACACCTCTTCCATCCCTAAAACCTGATACTCTTCTCCCCTCACCAGCTGGTCACAGGCTGACCTCTATCTGGGACTTGAGCAATTCAGTTTGGTGTGGAGAGCCAACGGGTCTATGGCTTTGCGGTCAGCATGGGCCTCCTTTCCGTTCTCCAGTACCTTTACAACCCAAAGACATAAGCGGATACAATTTGTGAACACTGGCGCTGCATTCAACGCCGTCGCAACACAACAAGACAAACACTCAAAGCTGAACATGTCAAGCTGCATTTGTCAATGTATCACTGATTTCCTGACCACAACATGAATATAGGTCAGCCCATATCAGACTCTTTACCCCTTAGCACTGCTCTCACCCCTCCTCGCCTTTACAACAACCCTGGTACCTCATACAATGCATCTGACAAACTACTCCTGTTCTCAGGTGACACCATTCAGGTTGCTATATCATCCCCATAACAACGAGGTTGACCGGATGGTGTCCTGGTGCAGTCAATATAACTTGAACAGTCTTAACCGATGATGTGATAGCTGAATTCAGGGAAACTCACCAATTCTCTCCCTTGAGCTTGATGACTCAGCTTTCAGTTTGGCCGAATCATTCAAATTCCAAGGGACCATCATCTCAGGTGGGAGACCGACATATCATTGATCCCTAAGACACACCAACACATTTACCACTTATATCAGTCTGGGGGGGGGAAAAATCACTGTCCGGTTGTCCGCCTCTACCCACTGCAGGGGGCAACGGCAAGGCATTTCAGTGATGGCAGAACAGGCCATCAGCATGGGCTGTCAGATGCCACTGTTTTGTCAGTTCAGAGGACGGGCAAAAGATCCCAACTGACGAATAGTTTATTTTTCTGTTCTGTGGCCCCCAACATCTGACTACGTGTCCTATAAAGACTATAAACTCATTGCTCACCAAGTCACACCACCTACAAACAGTTCAGTTAAATTGTATAGCATTAGCAGCGTCATTATGCCAACAATTCTGAGGGTGTCTAAATGTGATTCTGGTTTTCTGTACTAACAGTTCTAATGGCACCTTAATAAACATGAGGAACAGTGGTCCTCTCACTGGTAATTGCTACTTATTTCAATGTGCCATGCCTGCCAAAGCAGGTCTTAAGACACATTTATCCATTGGCCTACCATTCCCATTAATGAAATTATGATATGTATTATAGGCTCATTTGAGTTTACGGTAGTATCGATATGGTTTTATGTATATATTCTGTATATATATTTTATCTTATATTTTATCTTTTTCTTGTTCATTCACTAAGATTATTCCACTATAATGAAGTGCTTTACAAATGTAAAAAAATATTATTGTTAACTTAATATTTTTAAAAATGTAACTGAGAATTCGGTCATTATGAAGTCAAAAATATAATAAATTATGTCAATTTCATCCCTATTTTCGATTGCCTTTGCGGTGAATGTGTAGTTAATTAGGAAGCTAAATTGCAAAATGTATTCACTCCAAAAAGAGTTAGAGTTAGGCCACAGTGAATAACATTTAATTAAGTGCAGCGACATCTGGGATACTGATGCAAAATGTTCCAAGGTTTTAATGATTTGCATATGATGCAGGAGTCAAACCACACTACAAAATTCATACTTGTCGGTTCTGGCGCAGTGCCTTGCTCTCCTCCCTGGCAGTTCTATTATCAAGCACAGAGCTATTCATACCCATGATGTCAGTGACAAGTGAGGATTGTTGATACACCACAAGTTAAAAGGCTAAATAAACATGTTGAAATTGATATAATGAGCTAACTGGGCTGAGCCAGCTGAAAAGATGAACGCTACATGTACATATTGGTATGGACGGGCATAGAACTAGAATTAAATGCAGAAGTGAAACGTAAAAGATGACCTGGTAAGTATCTCTTTTTGTGAGGCGTAGGGTTATGGTTGTCCAGTAGAGTGGCTGTCAGACTACTGATTACTTTATCATTGAACCCACAGACTTTTAAACAGCCACCTGCTGCCAAAAGCCACCAATACACAATCCATCAGAGGCACTGCAGTGCACACACAGGTACTCACACCCAAGCCCAACACATGGTTCAACAGACAGAATCCAACACCAAACCCTTAGCAATGTAAAAAATATGATAAATTATGAGGATGGCAGCGATGATGAGCTAGTGATACAATTTTTATTTTACATACCTTAAAGTTTGGACACTGACGATGTCCTGTACCAGTGACAGGTTCTATGACAAAACACCAGAGTTTTCAATGTACATGCTAGCGGCCTAGACGTCTACATTTGCCATAATGCTATTTTTTTACTATGATAATTTTTTTGGTCAATTCGAGATCCGGAGCTATTCATTAAAGATCCGGGGCTATATCTCCGGACGCCAAGCCTAACGACCCCACTGGAAAACACTTTCGAAAATAAAATAAAAAATAATATCTGTATTAACTATATACAATGACTTACAAAATTAATGGCACCCTATGTAAACATAAAAACATTTAAAAAAATGTACTTTATCATCTTGATCTTTACCCAAAATATCATATGAATCAAACTTTTAGATTGAGCTGATAAAATAAATGTCAATGTATTTTTTAATATTATACAAACAGTATATAGAAACAACGCCAAAGGTTTGAGGATCTTTAAAATCTAGGCCATATGGAAAGTTATGATAATATAAATGAGTCAGGCCAAACGCAATTTCAAATGAACCGCTCCAGCAAACAGGGAAAGGCTAAAATAAAAATCATCACCAGAGACTAATCTGTTCCTCCCTAAATTAATTAGGCAACACGATAACCAATAGGCTGTTAACCTTTAGAAAAGGGCGTGTTCTTTCAGCGGGTTGTGCTTAGGACGTATGTTAGGATACATGTCGCGTGTTATCTGTCCTCTCAGTGCACGGTTCAGTTATTTCAATAAATACGCCGTAAACTACCTAACGCAGGCTCAAACTACACATCAAATTAGTTGTTGAAAGGGAAAGTTGCTGTCCGGACGAGCTGGGTCTAGGTGTCTTTCCACAGTGTGATTTTATTCCTTTGAACTGAAAGGAATACAATTACATCTCTTCGCTATTGAACCGAGTGTTGATGGGCGAAGTTAGGGTGTTCATATTTTATCAATGGAATACAACCAACATTGAAGAGAAACTAAAAGTTTAAGGAAGTTTTGGCTACCTATTGTGAGTACATCCTTACTGTTCTTACTCTTCTGTTTTCAGTGAACTCAAATTGTGTTGATCCTAATTCGAGCATTATCAGAGCGCAACTCGAGGGAGATAATATCACAAGTTCTAGCGTAATTTTGGCTGTTGATAGAACATGTACGTCGACTAACTGTTGTTAACTGAGACCTTTTCTCTACGTTTCAAGTTATTTTATGTGATGCTCCACATTTTGCATTGACGCCGATTGATTAAAACTTTGACGCAGAGTTCTAAATATGATCTTATATATTATCTTGAGCTTCGACCCATGTTGCTTAGAGTACAGAATATAAATAGTTAAATATTTGTGGCCTCTTAATTTACTCTATGAATCACTTGGCCAAAATCAGTTTTCTGTTGTTAATGTTCTTAATACAAATACATTAATATTATTTGTTACAGTTATTAATAATGTTCCACAATAAATGGTCAGTGCCACCTGTAGCCTGCTGACCCATTAATGGTGATGGAATGACTGAAATTATGAGTAGACCATCAAATAAATGTGGTGTAACACGGCCTTAGTTTGGACATTGAGTTAATCTGGTCCCAAATGTGTTAATGGTCTGGTGAAACAGTCCATCACACTTGGCCATCATTAGCCAAATTGAAAGATTATTTTATTTTCGCCAGCACAAATGGCTTAATCAGCTTAGTCAAATAATCGAGCCACTTAACCCTTGCCTAAGTGTATTGGTCACCCAAGCACTGATTGCTACTTTATTTTCTCAGGTTGGTTGTAGGACTGCTGGCAATACTCAGCAGCTTATCTTCATCCATTCTGCTCTGACCTCTTTGCCGGGTCACTGTGTACAGTGCTTAAGCCTGGCACAACAACCATTCAAAGATGGCCTTAGCCGGAGTGACCATACTGGCTAATTATCATTAATTTTGTCAATGTCTGGCTTTAGTGAGTCAAAAAAGTCTGGCTTTAGTGACAGTCATGGCTCCAAGTAGGTGGTATTTGTAATGTTTGATAATGAAAACGTCCATTCCACTACATCCAGTCTTCCCAAGGCCGGCCACTTCATGCATAAAACTAACTAGCTTATTGATTTTGAAATGATATTGACAGAACACTGTTTCTTCAGTTAGCTAGCCAGTTACTGTAATCATATCTTTTTATCACAACCAATCAGTTTAATATGTCACAAACTGCCCTGTTCTGCCCCGTGTCAGTGCACCTGTTGAGACACCTCAGCTGTCCCACAACAAGATTGGTGTTTATGTGAACCCATAGGGGAAGATGATGTCAGTGGTTATTGGTTAGTTGAAGCCGATTAAGGCAAAGTCTTTTGCTCCAGGAATGTCTGACTACCTTTATAATTGTCTTGAATGTTTCATGGCTTGTTCCTCCAACCATCTTAGTATTTGGGCAGAAGTTTCTGGAAACAGGAATAATACTGCTCACAGAGCTCGGGGCAAAACATGACGGCTTCACAGTTTCAATAAAAGGCCATGGTGGTTAAATAATGTTACTACGGTAGTTGGCTAGCCAAAAGTGTAAACGTTATGTTGAAGATGCATTCCAGGGCTTTAGCTAATAACAAAAATGTTTAACACTTCCCATTTGGTCTGGATATGTTGTTTAAATATTTGCTTAATCTAAATGTAAAATCACTTTCCTATCTTAAGTTTTTGGGAAACCTTTTTGACACCACAAATGTGCCATTTTATAGGCAATGCCCAAAAATCGCAAAAAGGCATCTTTGTGTTGTGAACTTGTAGCTGAATAGCTTCTGTTGTGTAGCATGAGCTGAAATAAATGTCATGTATTGGTATATGAATACAGAACACGTTGAAAGGTAAGGATGATATGGATTTGCGACAACTTTGAATGGTTGTTGTTACTGTTTATGCACTGTGGCAATAACCTGGGGATGAGGTTATGAGCGTGTAAATGCTCATCCAAGTCGTTCAAAGGTGATAACAGGTCTGAGTCAAATGGCTAGAGTTGAAATCAGCGTCTCACTTAGAATTTCCTGACAGTGGGAATTCCTGTTTCATCAGACAACTGCTCCCAAAAGATGAGGTCAGTAGTTTCACTTTCTCAGGCTGGAATGTTTTCTAGTTGAAGCAATCAGTTGAAGCAATCAGAGTTTAGTGTGTAGGAAATGTGCTTGTCATCAATGTCCAACACAACAGCATGACAACTTCTTTCCTAGAAACGCCATTCCAGATTAAGATCTATTACAAGAATTTACTGGATCCGAGGCTTCACAGAACTACTAATGCAAACGCGCTTCGGTTTCAGAGTTTACATTAACACAGAACTGGGTCTGTGTTCACAGTAACCTGAGTGTGTGAGGACTTTAACTTCACAAAAACACTCACCAATCCGGTATAACCGGCTCAGTCACAGCTGACTGGAAATTAATCGCACTGCTTACTTCCGAAGTATAGATTTTCCAGAGAGCAGCTGTGGGTAGCTTTAGTGTAAAATCACGATACATTGAACTCTATGGTAAATCACACATTCCTTGATTTTCAACCTTCCACAAAGGGTTAGAGTTTGTATTGGATGAGCGGTTTCTGGGTAACACTCACCCAACCATCAAAGTTACTCCATATAATATAATCCAGAGATCTATGTAATTACACTATCGTACACTATGCTGAAAATCTCAAATTCAACAAAACTGTCCATTCCTCTCCCCTAAATGGTGTCAGATAGGCAACATTCTATAATTAAATGCATTTAATTTGTTCTTAAGATTTCACGTGAAACATAGCGAAAGGCTAGTTGCTCAAGTTTGCTTTAAGCCAGTGGATTCTTACCAGAAGCACAAGACCCATGGGGACAGTGTCCAAAATAAACTTTTTTGGCTCACCTGCCAAGAAAATCCACCAGCCCAAAAAATAAATTACCTCGGTCACGCCGAGCAACTCATCACGACAGCATCATACTCTAGCCCACCTCTTGAAACTCCAAAACTAAATTTCTCATAACCATTTTTGTGAATCGGCCCTTCCCTATCTTCTTGAAGTTCTACAAACTCTCGAAGGATATGTTTATTTTAAAGTTAATTTCCTGAGATTCAAAAACAGTTCCCATGAAGTTGATAACAACCGCCCTGCTGACATCGCAAACTCATTCAGCATTTAACATGTAGCAGCAATCATGTATAATTATTGTGCCAACAACATTTTCTGAGAATAGCCCATCAACAAAATAACATGGCAATGTTTTCATTGTTTTCCTGATATCCATTTACGTTATTCAGGATCAAACCCAGTTGCCGTGTTTTCCTACAGGTTGGCTAGAAGAGAGTTTAAGGTTACTAATAGGAAAACCAGTAATATGTCACTTTTACTGTAATGTGAAAACAGGAATTAATATCTTAAAGAGCTCCTATGGCACTTGGCCATTCCATGGGAGGTACTTCAGAATAGTCATTACACCATGGACTGATCAGAAAAATAACCATGAGGGCATACCTCAGGGGTACTCTGAGCAGAGAAAGATTATGTTGGTTGTACAGTAACTGAAAAGGTTCAAAACCACTTGTTTAAATGATGCAAACATTTGCATTGATTATTTCCCCTCTCTGTTAAAATCACATCCTGTTTAAAATAAATGTTATTAAAGCAATGATATCGCCCGCCCCCATGCTTGGAAAATCTGTGGGTATCTAGGGGTTAAGCAATCATTTAAATCTTTCTTAACTCTAAAAGTTAGTTTTTTCTTTTCTTTTTTGTTTTCCTCTTCCCACACAAGTTTCTTGTTATTTATCTATTGCGCATTTCAACATTTGCCTAAGCTCAGCAATGGAAAAGAGGTAAACCTGCTTATTTTTCAAACTATCCTTCTCTTCCTCACAATGACTCGTGGCTGAAAAATATTCATTCCAAACTTTCCTTTCTCTAATCACATCTAAACATAAAGATCAAAAGTGTATTGTCAGTCCTTCCGCTATTCAAATACGTACTGATATCTCTAATTTTATCGCTACATCTACTTTCTGTCCCCAGGTGCTGAGATGTCTGAGCAGGTTGCCCATGGTAACCATGGGCCAATGAAACGGCTCAGTACCATGTTCTCCTCCCTCCAGGATATGATCCAGAGAGGCTGTGAGTGTCTTCTATAGCCTTTTCCATTTAGGGTCATTAGATGGCTGGGGTTAGAGAGAATACGGTCACTGAGAATTTGGGCCACTGATAACATAAATCATACATTATCTTCGGAGGGTAATAACAATATGGAGGCAATAAGGCAACAATGATGAAGTTCACATTCCTCTCAAGCACACAAACAAGTGCCCTTCACTGCTTGGTTCTCCTTATTCCAGCCAACACGTTCTTGTTCATGCTGTTTTTATTGACGTTTTAACTCGTCATAGGTTTCAGTTTTTCCTGTCATGCTAAAAATGTCACAATCACAATGCTGTTGGTTAACAAGTGTCAGGGGAAATGTGGACATCCAAATTTTCTACCCTTATTTCAGGCCTTTACTGTGTCCCCATCAGACCACCACAACCTGTTTAGAGAACAGGCAATATTATCGTCATGTGGCGCTTCCTGCTATCGTTTCCCCTTGACTTCTAGTCTAAGATGTCCTGCTGCAGTTGGTGCTTGTTTACCTAATGTTTCGTTCCTGACCGTGTTTTCATTTGAATAGTGTGAGGTGTATTGTTTAGAAAACATTTGCGTTTCCTGAACTAGCTCCGAACTTAATCCAAACTCTACTTGCATTGATCTGCGACGGAGCATTTCTGAGAAGCACTTACGAGCGACAGTAAGCCAGTGGCATTGAGGTTTATGAATAACTTTACTTTATGTCCCTCCGTCTCTCGATAAGGGAGTGATAGGGATTTGACCCAGCCTCAACCTCCTACCCCGGCCTCCACTATGCACTCAGCACTGGACCAAAGTCAACACTTCTTTGAATACCTGGTTGTGGTGAGCCTGAGGAAGAAGGAGAAAGGGTTGTATGAACCACAAATCACGTATCAGTTCCCCAAGGTCAGAATTACACAAATGTTCTGCATTCAGACCCATTCAATTTGTCCACATTTTCTTAGGTTATGATCCTAAATAGATTTTTTTCATCAAGGATTTATACCCATTTATACACCATAATGATAAATTGAAATGTGTTTGTTAATTTATTGAAATACGCTAAATGTTATGTTCAGATAAGTGTTCAGACTGATTGCTTTGACACTTGGAATGTGCATGCACGCACTGTCAGCTGTGGGACCTTATACAGAATAGAATGGTGTGTCTTTTCAAATATGGTATTTCTGTTTGTTTTTCTAGATACATTTGCAAACATTTAAAAAAAACTGGTTTTGTTTGGTTGCTGTAGAGTCTGGTTTGCAGATCTCCATTTCCCTAAAAGTTGTGATGCTATGTAAAATGTAAGGAAAAACTCAATACACTGTTGTGCAAATCATTTAAACATTGTTTTCAATAGAAAATTGGACAAAGACAACATACCAAATTTTGAAACTGAGATGTTACTGTTTTTTGGAAAATACATGCACTTTAAATTTGATACCAGCAACATGTAAAAAAAAAAAAAAAAAAAAAACTAGGACAGAGGCACAAAAAAGACTAGAACAATGGTGTATTAATGAGAGGGAGAGGGACCATTCGGCTTGTCATCAGTGCCCAGTTCTAAAGCCAGCGTAGGGGTATGTTAGTGCACATGGCATGGGTGACTTGCACATCTCTTAAGGCACCATAATTGAGGCAAAGTGAAAAACAATATATACAGGTTTTGGAACAATATATGCTGCCATCCAGACATCTTATTCAGGGAAGGCCTTGCTTATGTCAGCAAGACGATGCCAAACCACAATCTGCACGTATTACAACAGCATGGCTCCATAGTAAAAGAGTCTGGGTGCTAAACTGGTCTTCCTGCAGTCCAGACCTGGCACCCATTGAAAACATTTGACTTGTTATGAAATGACAAACACCACAAAGGTAACCATGAAGTGTTAAGCAGCTGCAATCCCATATCATGCAAGAATGAAACAACATTCCACATTTAACTACAGCAATTGGTTTCCTCAGTTCCCAAACGCTTACAGAGTATTGTTAAATGGGGTGATGCAACACAGTGGTAATCACGCCCCTGGCCCATCTTTTTTTGACCTGTGTTGCTGGCATCAAATTCAAAATGGGCCTGTATTTCTCCAAAAAAGAATGAAATGTCTGTTTCAACATTTGATATGTTTTCCATTAAATGTAGGGATAAATGAGGGGTCTGAATACTTTCTGACTGCACTGTATATATGTATTAAATAAACTTGTGCGTGCGTGCGTGTGCGTATATATATATATATATATCTTTTTTTTAGATAATATATAAATATAAATATATATTTATATATATATTTAGTTATTTATATATATATTTAGTTATTTATATATTTATTTTTATTTATATATTATCTAAAAAAAAAAGTGTGTAGTGCTAGCTTACTCTGTGTGTACATTGTAGCGAACTGATATGAGGAGCTCGCAGAGAGAAGAAGAAGAGAAGTCCCTGAAAGCTATCCTCCTTTTCTGTTTCCCAGAGGGGGTCAACTGGGCCCCTCTCACTGAATACTCCAGGTAACTCCACCTACAAAAGTCTCTCCCTACCTGCCGCCATCTTCGTCTCTGAGCGCCTGTCTTTGTTCATTTGCTCTAGCTTTCTAAGCCATTTTCTCAGGACAGTGTCACACTTGGCTAAAAAGCTGGCTGCTGAAGCCCAATCATACTGCCCATGTGGTCAGGTGTAGACTAAATGGTATAATTATACCTTCTGTTTCTTCTTTACGTGTTATCGCGCTGGTGTACAAACACGTTGAGCCACCCACACCGTTGCACTTCTCTCCGAATGCACTTCCTGCATGCTGAGCTTTTCTGTTTAGCGTGTGTGTATCTGTTGGTTTCCTTGATGCTCGTGCAACATTTGCAACCGTTGCATTTTTGTTGCAAATCAAGTCTCTCTCCCTTTCTCTCGCTCGCTCTGTTTCTTTCTTTGCCTTTCTGTTCTCTACTTTACCGCAAGAGAACAGTTTTGAACAGAGTTTTGAATAGGACATTTCTTTTTCAGAAAAATGGCCTTATTAAACTCACTACAATGGAGCCCTTTTGTAAACCATTAAAATTGCTTCCTTTCTGATGTTGTGACTCCATGTGGTGGCCTGTAATGATGTGAACATTTCCATTTAAGTAAATTGGGATTAGTTGAATATTATTTTCCAACGGCCCCCCACCAACCGTTTCGTTTCCTGCACCACATGCTATTTTTGTTACTACAGCATAGAATGTTCTCCCATGTAGCTTCAAGAGGAATGCATTGACTATAAGTCGCCCTGGAAAAGAGCCTGCTAAATTATATTTGAAAGCTGCAGGGCACACCTCAATAAGACTTCTCACGAAAGCCTGCCTGACTTACTGGTGGCGTAGCATTCATACACAATTGGTCATTAATTATACGTACATTTTTTAAATTATTATATTTGAAAGGAGAAATGACATGCATTGTATTGTAAAGGAAGATTTATTTGTCACACCACTTATCCCTAAGCTGAAAAGAAACATGTGACTGGCAGCATGTTTTACATAGAAGAAAAAACCTGCTAACGGGGGAAGTCTGTAGATGGCTTTGTTCTCTGTGGTTGAGTTTTTCAACCTGCTCTCTCTTTAGTCAGACTTTATAATTTTTTTCACGGTACAAAATGTTTACGTGTTGATAGAGTACACTGTGGTTAACATGACTAATCTCTATCCTTCTGTCTCGTGAAGTGAGACTTTTTCTTTTGTGTTGACAGAGATTGACGGCAGTAGGAAGAATGGCTACTGCAGGAGATTACTGGTAAATAGTCCACAGTGTCGTTCCGTTTGTTGAATGTGAGAATAATGTTCAGGTGTTGTTTCTAAAGACATTATGTGGTTTCCCGCAGCCCAGTGGAAATGGTGCACGGGCCCCTGAAGCATATTGTATCATCAGCCAAGTGGCCTGTTTTGGACTGTTCTCCAAGGTGATACAGCACGCATGTGTCTATTGAACGCACACACACACACACCAGCTCTAACCAACCACACAATGCCAAATCTACATTCAAGTTACTCACCAACTGTTAAGTGAATGTTTCTGGGTGGACAGCATACAGTTTCAAATTATGTGTTTTAAAAGGCAAGACATGAACATTGCTGTATAACCATGATCCAAAAACCTGTCGATTAACTGGGAGATTTTTTTGGATTGACAAAGAATCCTAGATACTTTTTTTCATTATTTGTAGGAATCATGATTATCAGACAGCCAAAAAGTCAACCCATAACAATTTCTGCCTTGAAGACATGTTTGTGTGAAATCCAACGTGTAAAAAATATTGCAACACAAATATTGGTGTGCAAATGAGATGACCTGGTAAAATGTGGTAAAACCAGATGGGAACAGCTGATTAGGTGGCCGTACATCAACTGTTGATGACACATTTTAAAATGGCCTAATATGGGAGCTGGCCACAGCTGAGTTTCACTAGAATTTCATTTTTTCCCCCTAGATCTTTGATGAGGTGGAGAAGCGCCGGCAGATCTCAATGGCAATGATCTATCCATTTATGCAGAGCCTGAGGGAGGCACCATTCCCTTCTCCTGGGAACACCGTTAAGATCAAGAGCTTCATACCAGAGTCTGGAACGGAGGTATGCAATAAGGAGGACAGGGATGGTAATACGCACGCACGCACACACACACAGGTACACATACTTCCTAAAGGCCTGATGTCTCTGCCCTGGCCTGTCCAGATCATCAGTTTGACCAGGCCCCTAGACTCGTGGTTGGAGCACGTGGATTTCCGGACACTATTCCGCTGTCTCAAAGATGAGGAGGTGCTGCAGGTGTTTGCCTCTGCTGTACTCGAACGGCGAATCATCTTCATTGCTGAAGAACTCAGGTACAACCCCGACCCTGACTGGAGGAGGACATTGCTATGCCTGGAACATGCCTCTTCCTGCTGCCCCCCCACCCCCCCACAGTGGTTAAAGTCTCTCCCCCCACCCCCACAGTACCCTGTCCCAGGTGCTGCATGCGGTGGCAGCGCTGCTCTACCCATTCACATGGCAACACACCTTCATCTCCATCGTCCCCTCAGTGCTGATTGACGTCGTCATGGCACCCACTCCCTACCTGCTTGGGGTGCAAAGGCACAAACTAGATGAAGTCACCGACCAGAGTGACGTAAGTGTGTGTCCGTGTGTTTTGTGTTTGGCACTGGAAAACAAGAAAAGATGAAATCTCAAATGGTAATTTCCAGGTGAGGCGTTAGATCAAATATGGGTTGTGTTAGAATTAATGTTAGTAGTTGGGTTCAGGATTAGGTTGTCCCATGTAGATCACTTACATGTGGTGCTTGCAATGCCAGGGGTTGTGTGTTTAATTCCCATGGGGACAGTATTATTGCAAGTCACTTTGAACAAGAGCATCTTGTACTGTAAATGATGTATATCCAAACTAGAAGTTTGAGTCAAGGTTCTGTTTTGGAGGATGTCAGGATGCGGGATATGTCTGCCTCTTCACACTGTGACAGACTGTATATGTTCTGGGGGAAACAGTCCAGTGACATTCATTAAGCCTCTCCTAACACAGTTACTTCCAGTGGAAACTGGCCAATGACTGTTTATCTCCGATCTGAAGATGTGTGTGTCTGTTTCCCGAAGAGGAAAAAGGCTATTTCCTGGGTTAGGTTTATGATTGTTTGTATTAGAATGTTTGTGTTAGATAAGATTCTGTCATATGGTTATTCTATGTGTCAGAGGTTACAGGACAGGCCTATAATGCTGGTTCATTCAGTAGTCTGAGATCTCTCCCATCGTTACCTTGTGTGGCAAAAACATGACCCCAAAAAAGTAACTTAATATAAAGCTTGCATTCCTACTTGAGAAAATAATTTCAGGACCCAAAACAGTGCACTTTTTGTCTTTTAACCATTTTGATAAATGGAAAAGTACATTTCTTGCAAATTAATAAAAAGTGAAATCCTGTTTGGCAACTGCCTTTAGTACCACTATGGGGTATGAAAAATAGGGTTATATAGTCCCCACAAGGATAGTAAAATCTAAAATGTGTTCTGTGTGTGTTTGTTGTACTGGGTGTGTCTGTCTAATGTGCTGTTCCTCTAAACAGATGCTCATTGTCGATCTTACCGAAGGAGCTGACAACACCTTCATCACCTGTGTAAGTATTATGTGGTGTTGTGTCTTGAAGTAACCACAAAAACCCATCTTACAGTCAGATCAGTTCACTAGCGTCATTCTTCCCATGGTTCAAATGTCAACGCCTGCTTGTGCTCCTGCATGCTTTTTAGCATGTAGTTCCAATAGTTGTTTTGGAAGTGAATGTTTCTTCCCTCTATCTGGCCCAGATCGGAGACGAGAGCACCATTCTACCAGAGAAACTGCAGATGGAGCTTCTCCAGGAGTTGTGTTGCAAGAGAGACAACTCCAGTAAGTGGAACCATTTTGATCTAAGGACACAGCTGCCTCATGATAAAAAAAAAAAAAAGAATCTCTAAAGAATTTGTGTTATGAACACATGCAGGAATTTTCTGTTTATGCTGAAATGGCTTAAAAAGTGGAGTTATGAAGAAGGCTTGCTTTCTGTCAGTGAGTCAGGCTTTCCATCGATTTCTGACTCACCCAACCGCAATTGAAACCTTATGCGGCAGCCTCATTATCCATATACGTCACAACCCAAATGACACCCTCTGTGCAGAGCGGGAGTGAGGTGGATGGAGAGCAGAACTGTCTGGATGATTTCAGTTACCACGTGTGTGTACATGCATAGTTTGTGTGTGGGTGGGGATAGTGCATGACCCTTGACTGGAGAATGACCCTGGATATTTCCGTCTGGATACTGTTGATGGTGACAAGGTTGAGCTAAACACAGATGTTAATACTCAACCCTTCAGCACTTAAAAAGCTGAGCCTCATCCACGCACGCTGTAATTCCCCATGTGTCGTGGTTGCCATAGAGCTGAGCAGGGCTGTCTCAAAGGCTTTCCATCTATTAGTTTCAACTCTGTATTAGACGTCTCATGGCAGAATTTGTACCTTCTGTATCTAGCCTCAGAGGAGTTGAACAAGGTGGTCTCGGAGGCGTTCCTGTCCTTCTTTGTGAAGACTGTGGGACACTTCTCTTCCCATGTGAAGCGCTGCAACAGCAGGCAGCCCGGTGTGTTCCAGAAGAAGAGCTTCTGCAAGGCCATCGAGTCAAAAGCTGTTCGTCATTTCGTCAAGCGCTTCATCCAGACGCAGATGTTTGATCTCTTCATTCAGGAAGTGGAAAGACAGCCAACACAGGAAGGTCTGGCCTCCTCAATAACTGATATGGTAAAACAGAATGTGTAGTCGTTTCCCACACAAAAAAAAATCTTAATTTTTATGTATTTTCCAGGAGTCTTCCACAAAAAAATTCTGGAGGACCAGGAAAATAAGAAGAAAGAGAGATCAAATAGAGTCTGGATGAAAGGGCGTGTGGTGTGAGGGGTCTCTGACAACCATTTCTTCACGGATTCTATAAAAACGTATAACTTTATTTTTCTCACTGACACTATACATGTTCCTGTTGTGTTAACAGTCTGCAGTATTTTTCTTTTGCCTTTAAAAGCTGTTGGGTATGTGTTGAGTGAACGTGTGCAAAAGATTGAGATACTGAAAAGGTTGTCAGGTTTATAGAAAAATTTGTGTTACTTCTGTCATAAAATACAGATGTTCTGTGAATGGTTTATTTATTGCATTTGTTGTTACTTAGTATTCTTACATTCACAACTGAACATACTACTGGCAGAGTAGTGCAGTGTTTTACAATTTTGTCTATATTGGCAACTGAGTACCTTTATTATAAATTGTTTTTATTCTTGTACTCTATTTATGCTGTTTGTGTGAATGTGTAAGGAAAATGCGTGATCAAATTTGGTAAATGTGAATAAAAGTTTGACTAATGATGGTTGACATTTTATAGAGACGTAGGTCCTCCATCTTCTACTCAAAACCTTGGATGAGAACTTCACCTCAAGTTTTAATTCCCGTTCAACATAAAGCTGCACCCTGGTAACCTATCCTTTATGCAAACTCTAATTTCCATACTGAACCCCTAAATCTAACCCTGGTTTTAACACAAACCCCATTTGTAGGGTGGAGCTTAAATCTAAGCCCGATAGCCTTCTTCCTGTGAGGACTGTTTTAAAAAAACTTTGTGACCGAATGATCAGGATTTTTATGGGACTTCTGGTCCCCACATGTACAATATCATCAGGATCTGTCACTCGTATTTGAGTTTTTATCCCTGTGGGGATCTGAAACCTAACCCAGACCCTGAGAACACCTAACTCAAACTGGTAATGCTTAATAAAAGTAACATAAATGCATCTTTGTGGACACATTGGTGTCCCCATTTAGACTTTTACAGTCCTGTTTATTTTCTGTATTTTCCTTAAACTTTAACTGGCATTTAAAATATTTTACTATCTGTAACCTCACTTTACATTCATGCCCAAATTTAACCTAACCCAAAAGTTAAACCACAGAGGATGTTTTTGTCCCTGCTTGTGCAAAGACAGAAACACACACACGTTTTGGTTTTACTATCAAAAGTGTACTATTAAAAAAGATCTTAACCTCAATTTCTAAAATCAACCCAACGCTTAATAACTAAACGTAACCCTTATGAAGCCAAATTGTAACGCTAAACTCAAACCGCAAACCAGATTAGATAAGGACCAGCCATACAGACCCGGCGGCAAAGGGTCAATGCCCCATGATATCAAATGCCCGTCCAACACAATCACTAACAGGAAAACAGCAACATGTGTTTACTAGGCTAGCTAAATTGGGGCGCGTTTTACGCAGACCGCCTAAACTTAGCCCTATGCAAAATTCTAACCCTAATTTGTAACTTCTGCTCTAAACATTCCGTGAAATACATTTACACACACGCGCACACACACCCCCCACATCCGGAACATGTAATAGCGTCCCTAGCAACCAGTGCAGATACAGAGTTGTTCAGGGTTGCGTAGCGAATCTGTCATCATCATTACACGCACTAACTTTTAGCATATTTTTATTGCTGTTTGGAATGATGTGCACCCAAAACGATTAGATTTTTTTTCCATACAAAGCGTTCCTGTTTATGAATCACTTCCGTTACTACACGTGATGACAATGGCGGAGAAACGTCGGTCTGGGGGAACTTCGGGAATGTCCGACACCAACTCGACTAAGACAGACACCGACTATGAGTTCCTGTCGCAGGGGGGAGTCGGGGAATTACTCCGGGAGGCTCTCCTAAAAATGGTGGAGGCCAGGTCGGAGGACCCAGTTGGATTTTTGGCTGACCATTTTTGTAATCTGGCTTCTGAGTCTGAGAATGGGATGGCTGGATGCTGCAACGATGGAGAAATGTTCAAGCTCGGCGCAGGCGTTCTCGAGCAGCAGCATATGAGCCGTGCTCTCTGGCACCTCCATCTGGCTCACCACTCGCAGAGGTATGAGTTTGGCTGACCACAGCTTTACAGTCGCATACCTTATGCATCAGTTCTGTATGTTCCCGTTTGATTTCACATTAAATTACACATTGGTCTTTCTACTTCTGTCTGTGCTTTCATTTTTGTCTGTGCACATTGCTACGTACACGTGTTGGTATCCAGATCTGCGTTCAGTAACAATGTGCGTGTGGCTTACGACCTGCTAACGTCCGGGCCCCAGCGGCATGGAGGAAGGGCGGGGCCCAATGGTCCTTCTGTTCCCTGCAGCCCTGACAAGCCAGGTGGATGTGGTGGGGTCAGGGGCCGTCTCTACACACACACCCTCCAGGTATACAATTGAAAACGCACACTGTTTAGGCTACTGCTGATTTCAGAGACCATTGCTGCCTACATAATCAAGTAGGGTGTGGATTTATCAGTAGGTCTAATAGTGAAGGTTGAAATGCCAGTTGGAGGGTTGGCTAGTTCTTATGGATTTCTCCAAGTTGTATTCTCACATTCTGCTTAGATGGCTTTTGACATGTGAAGTTCTTTAAAAAGTGCATTGCTGAGGTCAGATTTAATCCAGCCGTGTGCTTCCGATCTCCTGTGCTGCCATCGATGTTGTGTTTGTATAGTATGAGGGGAATGTTTGGTAAACTACCAGTTTGTGTTAGATGATCATGTAAATATGTTCTTCTCCGCCCCCTCTTCTCCAGTGTCTCTGCAGCGAGGGGGGTGTACCCCTTTCCACCTCAGCTCCTCTGCTACGCCGGCTCCACTGCCAGGACCATGAAGCTGTGCCCTATGATGTATTCCGGCACGGAGTGTTGACGTGTGCTGTGTTTTCTGACTACATCCGGAGGGCGCAAAGGCTGTACGCAGAGGTCTGCGGCCCAGCTGAGGGGCCAGCCAGTCGCGCTCTATGTCTTGCTGTGCTGGGAACCCTCCATGAAGCCCTGGAGACTTCCAGGTCCGACAGTGGGTCATCAGACGCGAACCGCTATGCTAACGCTAACGCTAAGGCCAATCCCTACCTGGAGGCTAACACTAAGGTTAGTCGCTACCTGGAGGCCAGTGCTAAAATCTCACCTGGTAAAATGGCCCAGGCTATGGCTGGAGCTGAGGCAAACCGGGGTAACATGGACGCGAAAGAGTTTGAGGATGCTGCGGCAGAGCTGTTCATCTCCCGAGTACAAGTTGTGTCTTAACTTCCGTGTATATGTTTCGCTTAGAACATAGTATTATTAGATTACTTCCATCTCTGTGAACCATTTGAAATATGCATGCTGTATAATAAAGGCAGTAATATGTAAATATTACATGATACCAATAAATGCCATGTTATTGTATGTTGCATATTAATGCTTTAATCTTCATATGAAATAATTACCAAATTGATGTGTTAAAAAGCTTTTGTACACCAATGAATGTATATTATTATTATTATTATTATTATTGAGATGAATATGAGAATTGAGAAAAAGTTAAGGTTCCACAGTGCTGAGTAAAACTTTGTAAACCTATTGCAGTTGAACTATTTCTGCATAAATGTTATTTCAAGTGACATCTGAACTTCATATAAGTACTCAATAAGAGATCAAGTGAATCTGATTAAACAAATATAAACATTGTAATATTTTATTTCTTCATTGAGTGAATGTATCCAATAATACATTTTGTGTTGGAAAAATAATTTGAATGTCTAGGTTAATAAGCTCAGTTAAGTATATTTGGACCCATATGAATTCAATCAGAACTAGTGTTCTGAAACATCTAACTTTTATTGAAAATAACTAGTTACTTACAATTGTAAAAACTGACAAAAGCATCTAAAGGGTTTGTGTAGTTACAAGCTTGATTTTGACATTGTAAGCAATGAATAAAAACTGATGAATCTACAGGGGCACATTCTTTTTCCAACATGAATTTCCTCTGTGAAGTACCTTTAGCTTTTGTGTGCTATTTGTATGATACGGTTCAGATAATCTATATCTAGGAATTGGATAACATTTTCATCACATTTGAGTCAGAGAAAATGATTAAACTGATTTTCTCCAATACGAGCCATATCAGACATTCTGTAAACGTTATCAACAATCCTTATACCTAATCTTTGGATACTTATCCCAAGATACAAAGTGTAGTGAAGATCAGTGCAGCGCTGTAGTTGAAGATAACCTTTTAGTCTTTTAGACCAAATTAAAAAAGGCAGTATATCCAAAATGGCAAACTTTGGGTTCTTGAGGCAAGTTTGTTCCTTAGTTGAAGAGGGGCATGTGGGCCAAATTTCAGATCTGTATCATGGTATACAGCAATGGGCCAAGTGGGGTGTCTGTAGCGCATAACCTTTCGTGGGAATATGCATCTAAAAAGAGAATAATAATGATAATCCTAACTAAATTAATAGGGCTGCTTGAGGACCCCAAATGATTCAATATGACTGAACCGAAACCAAAACACAATTTCCTAAAATATACTCTTACTAAAACAGAGAGTCAATGATAGCAACATTCACATCGAATACAAAATATACATAATTATACTTCCAGTTAATTAATTTAAGATTAACAAATAGCTCATGTTTATTTTTGTGTTTAAAATGAGACATGCAAGAAGAACCAAAAATGTTGGTTCTTTAACGCCATCCGGTGGTTGATATTGAATATTTAAAAAAAAAAAATATTTTAAACAGGTACTGTAAGTATGATTAGAAAACAATCTAATTTACCACAATGACCTTGGAGTAATTAGGGTTAACTGTCTTACTCAGGGTCAGAACAACAGGGTTTTTCACTTTGTCAGCTTGGTGAATAGGACGAACAACCTTTAGTTTACTGGCACAAACCTTTTGACCACTAGGCTACCATGTTGCTCCAAAAAGTAGATTTCAGATGACCGAAATGTGCATCTACTAGATGATGTCCCTAGGCCAATAAAAATAGAATCATTCTCATACAAGAAGCTCTCATAACAAAATAACCAAATGTTCAAAATTGTGCAGTTGACATTAAAATTCCTGACAGTTTAAAAGGGCTTATGACATTGCCACAATATCTAATATATTTTCAGCAATATGAAATTGATTTTTTAGTTTCTGCCTGATTATAACCACCACACTCTCATTCATTACTTTCAGTATGCCCTCATGTACAGCTTCAGTCCACCACGTAACTATGACCGGTCCTCGTTAGATGCCCCCTGCCAGCAGTGGAGATGTCTCTGAGTGGTTAAAAGACGGTGTGATGCTGTAGTGTGACGAATTATAAAGGTGAACACTGTGTAGGTCTGCCTCCGCTCGCAGTGTTATTTTCTACACATGAGAAACAAAGCGCATGTCAGAATGGGGCTCTTTCGTTTCTGCCATGGAGAGCGGTGTGATACATTTTACTGCAGCTTAAACAGATAGCATGTGGGCCCAGTGATGGAGCCAGTGAGTACAGACAGTGAGGAGCAGAGCTAAGGTACCTGGAAATCTCTGATGTAGGTGAGAAAGAAACTGACAAAGGACAGAGCCAGAGACCACTCTGAGATTGTGCTAACAATGTGAGGGATGTAGCCCTGCAACAGAAGAACCAGTTAGCAAACGCAAACACTTACACACACGCGGTTCACACACATACATGCACGCTCTCACACACAGCTCACCGTCTCTCCAGGTATCCAGTGCAGTTTATGGGCCACGTCCACTCCAGGCAGGCTGCTGTACATGATGACAGATGACACAAACACTGAAGAGGAGATCAAGGAGTACAACAGGCCTGATTATAAAGCCTTATCTAATCCACGTGGAGCTACATTTGTACTACACAGGGCAAATCATTCAGGTTTCAGAGTTCCTTGCAATTTGTGTAAGTTATTGTTTCTTGATAGGCATCTCTATGCTTTGTCTAACAGAGACATTGGGGAACGAGAGTTTCTGATAGAAAGGGCAGCAGGCTGGAATCAAACCAATTCTTCAGGAGCACATGTGCACCAGAGGCAACAACACTAGGTTGCAGGTGTCACTGTCTATTAGCTACAATATGCTACAACCTGCATGGATCATATTTGCTTGTTGGGTTGAAATAACAGGGAGGATACTGCTGATGATGCTGGCGAAGGTCCATCCTCCGATGCATAGTCGGACCCAGAAGACGCTCTTTGCATGAATGTGAGGCTGCATGTACAGAGACAACACGGTCTGTACCAGGATGTACAGCGCGCCCACACCAAACGTCAGTATCGCCCCGACCAGGTGCATGGAGAACAGAGTCGTTTTCTAGGGATGGGAGCAAGAAAGAAAAGCGTACATTTTCAAAAGCACATTCCATATTAACAGTTCACGCATAGTTCTTATAAAGACAACATGCCTTTAGCGCAAAGTTGCTCTTTGCAGTAACATGTAGAAGCACAGTAAAGCAGCAGGCTAGCAAGATGTTTTATACAGAAGAAATAGGAAAGGGACTCACGACACACACACACACGTCAATGAGTACCTGGAAGTTTGCGACAATGCACATGCCAAATGAGCTGGTCCAACCGAGCACCAGGCCAAGGAGATTGAGTTTCTGGAGCCTGGACTCCTCGTTTGCCAAGGCTTGGACCTGCTTGTAGCGTACGTACATGGTTGCTACGCCTGCCATGACACACAAATATACCATCAAAAGAAAAACCCAACACAAGCACAAATATTCAAACAGGTTACGGGATTCAAAAAAGAGGAATCTGAGGTTAGAAGGGCGTTACCTAAAAATGCTGACACGTCCATCATGATTCCAAATACACATCGTTCTGGGGCAACTGTCCCTGTGTCACTGTGAAACATTACAAAACGACAACAGAATGTCGGTCCCTCTACATTACTATATAATACTTATGAAGGGAAGCGATTGTATGTAAAACAATAGGGTGTATTTTTATGACAGAATGATGGCGTCTGACCTGATGTACGGCACCAATGGGTCCACATGTCTCAGTACCACAGCCGTGATGTATGCAAAGACGAATGTTGCCGTTGTCCATAATACCAGAGCAACTGGTAGGATACACAGACCCTGCTGGAACCACCACATATCCTGGGCTTTCTGTCTGTGTGTGTGTGTGTTTGTGTCAGTTGACCACTAATGCAGAATGACCACTAATGCCGGTGTGTTGTCTTCACCTGTACAGCATGAAATATTGGATTATGTGGGGCACACATAATAAGAAGGAAGCACACATAAACTTAAATATCTGGGTCACCACTCTGTTCCTTCCTCATTCTATATGAATACAATCTCAAGAGACCACATTCTCAATTCTCAGTTCCTCAGTCAAACTAGTTTTGTTTTCTGTGAAACTAGTCATATTAATTTCAGCAATTCACGAACTTAGACAAATTATAGATTTCTTCGTTAGTCCCCCATAAACCCCAATATTCCCACCTATCGTTAATTCGTCAGTCAGAATGGGTCTCCTATCCAGTTTCATCTTCGACGTACAGTCAAGTGACTTTATATTAGGGATCCCTAATCGCTTGTCATATTTGGTAGTCCACAATGCGTACATGATATAGTTTAATCAGATCGATCGAAAGTAAACAAGCTACCCAAACAATACGAATACCATCGGGAACTCTGCCAGAAAGAGCTCCTACTATAAGTATATGATTTGATTTCCTTTAGGACTGTACCTTCAGCGGTTCCTTTGTCACCTCATCACACGACAGTCCACGTATTTTGGTCTCACAGTAGCAAACATTAAAAGCGGGAAATCTGAAAAACTAATTTACGTAAAATTTCTAGGGGAAATTAAACGTACATGATATGGGACTGTCATTCTTTTAAACAGAAACACAACTTCCGGTTAGTGTTTGAGAAGAGGCGTGGCTATGAAAAATATATTTGTTGTGTACGTTATACACTCTATACACTAGACGGGGGTAACGTCATCAAACGCGTATCGTCATCTCCTCTTAACAAACTCTGACCTAATCCGATCTAGTCCCAAAGTGGTCTAAATGTCATGACAATCTTGCTGTATAACAAGTATGTGTTGTATACAAATAAGACCTTCTTTGGTTGGGTTGCAACAGAGGACTGGATGAGCAAAGGCATTATTTTGTCTCAGATCATTGGTATGTTGATGGGATTGGAGGGAATGTCTAGCGTCGGAAAACGTGCTTTGTCTTTGTAAGGAATACGACTGGCTAAAAGTATCTCTATACATTTAACATTTATTCGAGCCTCATTGTTATACAGCCATTTGACCTGTTATATACCAGAATATATGACTTTGTGAGTTAGATTTCTTTGATCGCGAATGCAAAAACCATAACATTATAAACTGTATTTTAAAAAAAAACAGTGGTCTCCTTTATGCAAATTCCTAGTGGGAGCAATCCTTTACTAACCTAACCACAGATAAAATTTGGTCCTTACCCAATAATGTCGAATAAGCTCATTTGAAGGTTTTGCATAGGTATTATAGTTGCAACTCTTTCTGAAGAACTATTACTTAGTTTCTTCCGTGCTTCTGTTTAATTCAGGGAAGAGTCAATATCACACTAATTGTATGAATGCAACTACTCACCTACATTTTTTATGATTTTGCTCTGTAAACACTGCGTGCACAATTATTAGGCAAATCGTATTTCTCAAGATTTCTTTTATTGTAGAACAATCACAATGCTTTAAGGCAATCCAAAATATAATTGAACCTCAAACCTGATTGTTAAACAAAGGAAAAGTTCGTTTTAAATTCTCAGGGGGATACATATGAATACAGAATTATAAGGCAACAATTGGTGTGCATAATAATTAGGCAACTCATTTTAAAAAAATCTCCCATCTTAAAAAATGTCAAGTAAGTGTAACAAATAAGTAACACAAAAGGACAGTTAATTAAACTGTTTGTATTTTCAAAAATATTCAGTGACCAATATAACCACCTTTCTTTTCAATAACTGCCATGATCCTTCCATCCATGGAGTCTGTCAGTTTCTTGATCTGTTCACGATCAACTTTCACTGACGCAGCAACCACAGCCTCCCAAATGCTGTACAAAGAAGTGTTTTTTCTTTCTTGACTGTAAATCTTACATTTGGGCCCACAAATTCTCAATATAATTTAAATCAGTAGAGGAAGGGGGCCAGGTCATTATTCAGGCATCTTTGTGGCCCTTGCTGGCTAGCCAAGCAGTTGAGTGCTTTAATGCATGTGATGGAGCATTGTCCTGCATGAAGATCATGGCCTTCTTGAATGCTGAGGACCTCTTTTTTTACCACAGTTTGAAGAAAGTATCTTCCAGAAACTGGCAGTAGGTTTGGGAGTTGAGTTTCAGTCTGTCTTCAACCCAAAAAGATCCAACCACCTCATCCTTTATGATAGCAGCCCAAACCAGTACCCCTCCTCCTCTTGGCTGGCACCTGACTGTCCATTAGTGATCCAGCCACAGGTCCATTCATCTGGCCCATCAAGAGTCACTGACATTTAATGTGTCCATAAAATCGTTGAAAAATCTGTCTTCAGTTATTACTTTGCCCAATCTAGACAGTACATTTCAAATCTTTATTCAGTGGTGGTCGTATTTCGGCCTTCTTGACCTTGGCCATGTCTCTGAGCACTTGACACCTTGTACTTCAGGACACTCCAGGTAGGTTGCAGTTCTGTAATATGATAGCACTGGAGCATAATGCATTCCTGGTAGCTTCACTTTTAATTCTTCTCAAGTCTTTTGCAGTTAATCAGCATATTTTCTTCTCCATGCAGTTTTTGCACCCCAGTTGTTTATTCGCAACAATACCTTTGATTGTCTGGTGGTCACACCTCAATAGTTTAGCTATTTCAAGAATGTTGTATCATTGTAGCATTTTAAAATGTTTGAATTTTTTGTGTCAGTTAAATCAATTTGTTTGGCTCATTTTACCTGAGGTCATGAAGCTGCCTAAAAATTATACAGACCTTGATATTAGGTGTTATTCACTGCCACACCATCCCTCATTACATCAATATTTTTTGTAAACTGTGCATAGAAATAATGATGCAATCAGAATACTCACTTGCCTAATAATTGTGCAGGCATTGTACATTCACCTGTCATAAAAAATCTCTATATAGTTTGAAATAAAAAAAGAATTGACCCTTTTTAATTATTTTATTCCTGGCTCCTTTTTGTATTGGTAAGCCCTTTTCCCTGGGTTTAATTTTATCTCCTTTAACCTGGGTTTAATTTATCTTTTATTTAGTTTTTTTATGTATTCATACACTACTGATTATGAATGGGAATGTACATCTTTAGTGATGAATATCTTTTTGATCTTTTCTATGAGTTGAACATTGTATTTCATGTTTGTGTTGTTTTCTTTTGAGCATTAAATGCAAAACAAGAAAAACGTCATTGCATTGTTCTGGCCCTGACCTAATTTTATTTGATGACAATCACGAAAGAAATCCAGTGAAACCTTTTGATGCCATGTAATCATAATATACTGTTATATATAGAATACCGATTAATTCTGTTCTACGTTTTTTGCGTGTCTATTTAAGTAAAATCAAAAATGAGTATCGGGAAAAATATATATTGGTAAGTATTTTAATAAAATAAAATGGTACGAGACGAAACCTCATACGCAATACAGGCTACTGTGTACAGGCCACTGCATACAGGCCACTGAAAAAGTCTTCATGAAGGAACAAACAGTTGAAATATTAACTTTAATTAACACAAAGCAGCCTTAAATTAGAAGAGCGTTTTGTTATTAAGATAACATTAACCAACAATGTTACACTTGTTCCCGCGCTAAATAGGCGCGTTTGCGGTTTCTCGTGCATGGATCTGCACGTGACGGTTGGTGCAGGACTGGGAAGAAACATTAGCTTTCCATTACTGTCATACATTCCAACAATATAGAAGCAAACGACTTTAATAACTTTGATAGCCTGTTTTGTCAGGTAGTGTATTAGCAATGTTTATTTCACACCTACAATAATAAACAAAGTTAAGCTAGCGAATTGGTTAAAGGCTAAGGTTACTGCTAGTTAGCTTGTCTTTGTTTTTATGTTTTTAACCAGCACAAGATGACAACTGCCAAGGGACGTGCTCAGAAAGGCAAAGCAAAAGGCCTCTCAGGTAAAACCTGTACAGAAGACTTCATTCAGAGTTTCGACAAGGAAATCCTTACAGGTAAAGTTTACTGACAATTGGACTGGTTACAGTAAGTAGCATGTTAATAGAATCGCTTTGAATGTGTCTGTGCACACTTATTTTTCTCAATGACATATATCTAAGTAGTTACAGTGGTCACATTACATTTTTACAGTAGTTGAGGCAGAGGCATTAAGGGGAAAGAAACCTCTGTCAGAGGCAGATGATGAGGAGGATGATGACATTGACATGACCAAAGGGTAGGCCAAGCATTTGGTGCAGTGACATTTGACTGAGGTGGCGAACACATGCTGTTACCCTGTCCAAGTTAATGCATGGGCATATTGTTGTCATTGAATGAATATCTTCCTCATCCACAGAAGGGATATGATCACCATGTTGGACAGATTCGGAGGTACTGCGTGCTCCAAAAGAGATTTCAATTTTATCTGTCTTTAAAGTATATATGGATTTTGTACTCTGGCCTAATACACTGATTTGTACGTTTACGGTTTCTCATCACTGAATTTTTGTTTGCATTTAAAGTGACTTTCGAAATTATTAACGCCTCCTTGGACTCAATATGGATTTCTATTTTTAGTCTTTGACACTGATCAGCACAAAAAAAATCCAATAGGGTTTAAGACAAAATTATAGTGAGCCAATTGTTGTAAATTATTTACAAATATCAAACAGAAAATAATTGACTGCATAAGTCTTCACACCCTTTATTATGACACATCTGCTTGAGCAGTGCTGCAACCTATTGTATTTAGAAGTTATGTAATTAGTTGAATGGAGTCCACCTGTGTGCAATCAAGGTGTTTCACGTTTATCCAGGTTAAGTACCCCTGTCTCTGGGAGTCACACAATTGGTTAGTACAGTTCCTGACAAAAACAACATCATGAAGATGAAAGAACATTCAAAGCGGATCTGGAATGAGATTCTTCTAAAGTACCAAAAAGGGGTAGGATACAAGCTAGGATGGCAAAACAAAGCTTTGTTAAATCGCCTTTAGAACTGGACTGTTCCAACTGGATTCAAATCTAAAAACCAGCAGATCAGGTAGTTCTGTGCCGAAGTGAAGCATCAATTGTCATCTAAGGGGTGTTTCTGTAATCCATTACATGTACCAATGCTTCGCTTTGAACAAGACATCACAACACTATATTTAAATACATTTCCAATGCATTGAATATCTTCTCGAGCACAGAAATGTCATGTTTTAAGAAATGGACAGAATAAGGCACAACCTTTTCTGTCTAGAACAGGCTATGTATCTGGGTAAAGAAGGCACTAGTCGGGGGGGCACCAAGAAGCCTTCAGCAACTAGAGTTAGGGTCTTCCTCGGCTGAGCTGGGAGGTACTGCATACAGCAGCAAAACCCTGGGTGCATCACAAACGTGGCTTCATGGGAGAGTGACAAAAACAAAACAACTTGCATTAAATCTCAGCTAGCGTTTGCCAGAAGGCATATACTCTAGGTAAGTTGAGCAAGTGGAAGAATTATTCCATTGTCTGATGAGACCAAAATATTTTTGGGCCTCAATGCTAAGTACTATATTTGGTGGCAAACTAACACCACACATCATCCTAAAAACACCAATTCCTACCATGAAGCATGGTGGTGGCAGCATCATGTTATGGGGAAGATTGTCTGCATCAGGGCCTGGAAAGCTTGTGAAGAAAGAGGGCAGAATAGTTGCAGAAATGTACAGTGAAAACCTACTGAAGACTACAAGAGACCTAGGACATGAGAGAAGATTCATCTACCAGCTGGACAATGACCCCAAACATACAACCAAAGCCACACTGGAGTGTGCTTGCTTTTGCAATCAGTTCTTTTCTATTTTGTATTTGTAATTAATTAAGAACAATTTGTGGATTTTATTTTTCACTTAGACATTATTGACTATCAGAGGCTAAAACAAGAGGTTTAAAATAAATCCATATTAATTTCATGTTGTCACACAATACAATTCCACAGGGGGGTAAATACTTTTGAGAGCCAATGTTTAATTCTCTTTTTTGCTTTACTGCCAGCGGACATAAACAAAGCATTCCAGGCAAAACGCAAACGCTTGGAAATATTCACAAAGTCCTCTGTGAAGTCAAGCCATCAGAGGATTGAGCAGTTATGGAGGTTTCAACAAAGAGACAGGTAATTAGACAGGTGTTTTTATTTCTGTGTGTGTTAGATTCAGCTTTATTCGCCAAATACATTTACACACAATGGTGCTACTAGTTGCAGAGAGCTTACAGGGACAGAATACCCAAATTGTATGCCAAGTTGGCAGAAATATTCATGAGTGGTATGCTAATGGCATATGAGAAGTGAGCATATAATATACATTAGTTTACATTTAATATACAGAAGTACAGTTCCTGTCACGTCCTGGCTATGCCCCTAGCCATCTTTGTGCTGGCTGGGGCCATAGTCAGGACGTGGCCAATAGAGGTGGCTCTAGCCACCTCTATGCACTTGGGTCTCCCCAATTGGAGGCAGGTGTTGTGTATTGCCTCCAATTGGGGAACCTATTTAAGTTTACTGTTTGTTCATTTGGGTGTGGTTTATTTTGGTTGT